>WNWU01013616.1:4122794-4207802 GCA_012654045.1 Ptyas mucosa
AATAAATAAATAAATAAATAAATAAATAAATAAATAAATAAATAAATCAATCAATCAATCAATCCTAATCCAGTTTTTCAGGCAGGCTTAGGTACTCTGGAATCTTAATTCACTGCAGCAAAGATCATGCCTGCATTCATAGAATCTTGAATAGGAGCCTTCTTCCCATCCCCAAAGCAGACACTTCCAATCACTATCTGCTTTGGTCAGCTGACAACATAACCTTTAGTTCATTGGAGGAAAAGTGGAGCAGAGTAAAGCAAACCAGATCCTTTACACAAAGAAGGCACTCCCCTCCACATAGCTCCTCTCATTAGTATCATCTGTCTCACGAAAGGTTTACCTTGGTGAAATTAAGCCAACTTCTCGATAGTACAATCCAATCCAATTTTCAAATGTTTGGGGTACACATCTATATATTTACCTGTATTATTTTAATTATATTCTGGCAGTGACCTCCTAAAGAAATTAATAATATCTATTATAATCTAGGGCAAATAATATGGGCTTAATCATAAATCTTACCAGCCATTTGCATAAATAGAGGCACTATTTGCTCTGGAAAACACTGTGCTTTTTTATGAATGTATATCCCTCATGAGTGCCTTTGTCAACTTCCATTTGACTCTTTCCATCCTGTTTGATATTGGTTTTTGGATTTTGCACACATTATTTAAACGTACAAATATTTATGAGTAGTTTCCTCATTTTAGTTGTGTTGTTATTGATGTTCACTTTTATCCATTGCATTTTTTAGGGGAGATACAGTAAGGGACAAAATTGGGGAAACCTTTTGGGAAGAGTGTATTTTTGAGGTTTGATGGCTAATAACACTACTTTTTTTTTTTTTTTGAGTTTCAAGATAATCCTATTCCACTGCTGGAATGGCCTGGGAATAGCCCAGACCTTAACCCAATTGAAAATCTATGGAGCCGACTAAAGAAACTTGTTAGTCAGAAGTGACCCAGCAATAAAACCCAGTTAATAGTAGCAATCATTCAATTTTGGTTTCCCATTATAACAGCTGCAGAACTAAAAGACTTGGTCCACTCCATGGGAAGACATTGTAAGGCCATAATTCATGCTAAAGCTTACCCAACTAAGTATTAACTGATGTGATAATTTTTGTATATCTTGTTTTTTCTACATGTTTTACTTTTCTTCTTTATACTGTAAGCGCTAATCTAATAGCAAATCCTTCATAAAAGTTATTGCATTACATTCTTGATTAAATTATCTTTCCATTGATATATAATTTTATGGTACTACTCCCCCCCCCCAAAAAAAGTGGTGTTATTAGCTAGTTTTAGAAAATACACTTTTCCCACAAGGTCTCCACAATTTTAGCCACTACTTGGAGGTGAGTTTCAGCAGGTTCTGACCAGTTCTGGAGAACTGGTAGCGGAAATTTTGAGTAGTTCGGAGAACCGGTAAATACCACTTCTGACTGTCCCCACTCCCATCTATTCTCTGCCTCCTGAGTCCCAGCTGATCAGGAGGAAATGGGGATTTTGCAGTAACCTTCCCCTGGAGTGGGATGGGAATGGAGATTTTACAGTATCCTTCCCCTGCCACACCCACCAAGCCATGCTACACCCACCAAGCCACACCCACAGAACAGGTAGTAAAAATTTTTGAAACCCACCACTGCGACTATGTATGTATATTTTTGTATGTATATACAAAATGTATATTTTTTAATATGCCTACTTTCATGGAAACTGGAGTTGCAAACTGCACTGTGAAGTCTGGGAAATTGCACAATAGGAGGGCTTCCTAATCCACATTCATTTGGAAGACAAGGTTAAGGTTAACTCTTATCAAAATAATGAATCAATTGTCTTCTCTTTCCCTGCTGCGCATGTATACAGAAAATTGTTCCTTAAAGCAATGTCCAGATTTGAAACCCCTCTTCTGAACTATTTTTTTTTTAGTTTTGCATTGCTCCTTGGAGTATATTACTCATGGCTTGAGAGAAGAATGCAATGTAATGACAAATGAGTACTCTTGTCACTTGCTTGGTAAATTGAGTTCTGTTCAGCATTGTGAAAACAGAAAGAACAGACTAAGAAAGAGAACATCAAGACCTGAAATTCAGACTTTGATCCTTTTCTTTAATGCTAACCAAGAACACTATGACATTTTGTAAAGGGCCTGGAAGTTAAAAAGAAAAATGATTCTTCCATGTACGACACGGTATTGTAAAAGGATGCCTTTTTTCTCCTCTCCAAACAATGGACAAGAACATAAAGATCAGTGCGTCTTTTAATGTTTTAAGGTATACATACGTATACATACAGGTCTAGAAAGCCTCAGATCACTTACTCTAGAGTAGTTGGATTGAAATCCATGCAACAGACACATAATTAATAGTGTAGCCACCTCAAACCTAGCATCTTCCAGATGTAGTGGATTACAGTTTCCATCCGTCCCCGTTATGATCTTTAAGAGCTGTATTTGGTTTAATCATTTCTTAGATATTGTAAAGCACCCCTGGCACTGTACTAGATTTATTAAGTTTCTTGTCAAGGGTCTAGTTAATAAATTTAAGATCTACTTAATTAATTAAGAGTAGATTTGATAACCAGGGTAGATTTGAATGATATATTCATTTCCAAGGTTATTGTCACTTAATTCAGCATAGTAGGCTCTAGGAGAGGCTAACCTGCAGCCAGATATACAAGCACTGCTGGCACAGCCAAATACTAATAATCAGAGGTAGCCAAAGAAGTAAAAATGAGAGAGCTTTTTTTTAACTGTAGTTTTTTGAGATTTCTAAACTTTAAAATTGGAGTAGGGTACTTTTTGCATTGTTTTTCTTATCACGTTTGTGTGTGTGTGTGTCTGTCTGCCTGTCTGTCTGCCTGTATCTATGTATCTATGTATGTATGAATGTTCAGTCTGTAGCAACTGGATTAGTCCCTGCAGTTTTCTTGACAAGATTTCAGGAGTGTTTATTACAGTAGTGGTATTCACTTACCTTCGCTACCGGTTCGCAAATGTGAGCACGCGCGTCACCTCTGCGCGTGCGCAGAGCCTTCTGCACATGTGCAGAGAATCCGTGATGATGTCCAGGTGGGTGGGCGGAGCCTCCCACTGCTGCCGCTACCCAGTAGAACTGGCTCAATACCACCACTGGTTTATTAGTGCTTCCTTTTGAGAGAGAGAGACAGACAGACAGACAGACAGACAGACAGAGACAGAGACAGAGACAGAGACAGAGACAGAGACAGAGACAGAGACAGGGAGAGAGAGAGAGAGACAGGGAGAGAGAGAGAGAGAGAGAGAGAGAGAGGGGGAGAGAGAGGGAGAGAGAGGGAGTGTCTGGCCCAAGGTGACCCAGCTGGCCTTATGCCTAAAGCAGAACTAGAATTAATGGTTTCCTGGTTCATCATTTTAACCATTACACCAAACTGGCTTCCTCTATATTGCTTCCATAGCTGCATGAAGAAAAGATATCAGGATATTTCAAAAATGAATCCTTAATGATAACTAACGGAAGCCTGGCAGGCTAAAGTTCTTTGAAAGCTTCACTTTTTTCATCCCATCCTGCCCAAAAAATGAAGCAGCTTTAGGCATTTTCAAGTTTCCTTGTTTACAGCTTCTAGATACATCTTTGTTTGACTTAAACAATGAATTTCACAATGACTGAAATTGAAATGGGGCGTCTGCAGGGCAAGGGTCAGAAAAGTCAAGATAAGCTTTTTTTTTTCCAGCCATAAAATCATATAATCCTCGAAGTACTCAAAAACATCCAGTCTCTGCTATTTCCTTCCTGTGTTCCAAAACAAGTGCAGTCTTAAGGAAGGGAACATTTAAGGGGGGACGACGACACATAATGGGGAATAATTTCCCCATTATTTCCATCCTAAATTTTGTTTTCCTAACCCAACAGATTGCAAACATTGAAACAAAAAGTTGGGGCTATTTTCTTTCCAAATCATCGGTTAAATCGCAGTGACAACAACAGCTCCCTGCTCCCCTCCCCTCAAACGATCTCTAGAAACTATGCATCAGAACACTTTTCCACACATGATGATTATAATTTATATCCCGAGGACAAATAGTACTCACAAGAACACCCTGCATTTCTGTCTCTTGTGTTATAATAAGAAGGATTCGCTCTCTTCTTAGTTTTAGTTCTTGTTCACTTTGGGGAAGATTGATGGCTCTGTTCCCCTTCCCTTCTTTGCCTGACTAGTCTTGAAATACACTGGGAATGCATTGGAGTGGACAGCAGTCTATTCCTTTCAATATTAGATTGGAAACGGGGCATTGATGGCCCTGCTTGCTGGAGAGAACAGAGCAATTCTGAAAGTTTGGGAAATTCCCTGCCTGACCCTGCTTAGTTTACTCATGAGATGCATAAGTGAATGGAGGTATTATGAGGGAAACACCTTGTGCTTCTTTATTGAACAATAAGAAGTTTAAATTTTAAGCATTAATTTCCATCAATAGATATTAATAACCAACGTCAATTATCACTGTTTGTATTTGAGAATCTTATTTCAGGTATTGCACCGCAATGTTAAATTTATCAATCCACCATGCTTTTAAAATTCAATCTATCAAGCATGTGTCAGGGTAGTGTCAGGCCTGGAAGCCATCTTTTGCCTTGGGCTTTCAGGCCTGACAGCATGACTTTATTTCATTTTACTTATTTATTTATTTGTCGAATACATATTAGATAATATATATAAGTATAAGCATGAATTGAATACATAAAATGAATACAATTAAAGGGAACATTAGGACAGGGACAGTAGGCACACTGGTGCTCTTATGCATGCCCCTTACAGACCTCTTAGGAATGGGGTGAAGTCAACCGTAGCCAGTTTAAGGTTAAAATTTTGAGGGTTTGGGGATGAAACCACAAAGTCAGATAGATTGTGCATTCCAGGCATTGAATACTCAGTTGCTGAAGTTGTATTTTCTGCAATTGAGTTTAGAGAACAACTTACATTCCCAAAATAACAATTTTGGATTTTAGATCTGTAAGGGATTGCTAAAGAAAAATATTTCTTTTTTAAAAAATTCCAAAATACTGCATACTGCTTCCCTTTTGTCGTGAATGCTTGAGGGCTCCTGAATTGGAGCTGAAAGGCGAAAGGGAAGCAGTATGTTCCCTCCCATATTGGGGTAGACCAGGTGCTTCGGCTTTGACAGAAAAACACTTAATCTCTCCCCTGGCTCAAGATGATAAAGAGAGGAGAACTTGGGCTGAGAGGTTAATACAACTCCCTAATATGCAGGCAGCCCAAGTTCGAATCCGAGTAAGGGTATGGCTAGCTGATGAGAGCTAAATAGCTTAAAATAGATCTATACTAGTCTCCCTTTATTTCTTTATCAGCAAATATAATATATATATGTGTGTGTGTGTGTGTGTGTGTGTGTGTGTGTTCGCCTGATTCACAATATCCTAATAAAAGTATCATTAAATATTACTTAACTTAATGAAGGTTCGGCATATTTATATATTTGGTCCATACATTATAAAAGGTCATATATTACAAATGGCACTGTAATAATAATATCAACATATTTACATAGCCAAGGCACTGGAACTTTAAAAAGTTCCATTGTTTTTGTAAAAATAAACCTAAATTGAGTTTTTGAGTCTCAAGAAACTCAAGAATCTATTGGTAGGGAATGCCCTCAGGATTCTGATAAAAGGTCATTTTGACATATTTTGGTATATTTCCACCAACATCTCAATACAATTCAGTTACAGCTATGAGCATATTATCAAGCATATAAACATCATTAGATGTGAGCTTTTACTTCATTATCAAATCTATCTTATTAATCCAAAATGTCAAGGTCACTCTGATTAAGAAAAATTGCTAACATTTTAATGGATTTTTCCATAACTATTGTCCAATATAAATTCATTATGGCCAATCTGTAGGTCACTTTACATGGCAACTTTTATAGTTGAGTGGCCTAGCAGTAAAATATTGAGAAAAAAAATCAAAGTAAAGTAATCCTGTCTCTTCAAATTTTATTAATATATTGTTATGTATCAAATGTAACATAACTGAAGATCACAATTTAGTAGCAACATTCCATTCTCTTTTCCATTTCATAGTATTTCCTATTTAAAAGAATTAGTCTGTGATACAAATATTTTTTTTCCTGCTGCAACTCATAGCAGATAAATCTGGATTTAATGGATAAATAGTTTAACCTGGATCAACACAGTTTCCAGTGTTCTAGGTAAAGAACAGACAATTCTTCCCATAGATGCTTTTATTCTTACATTGCCAAGAATGTATGTGAATTATGTCCCCAAATCCAAGAAGTCAAAATTCTATAGCAAGAAAATGTTTTAACAATACACAGATGAGATATAATTGTGGGATAATTTGTTCTGCAATATAAAAAATTTAAAAAATACCTAAATTATTATCCTAATATTGTGTTAATTGCAAATAGTCGTTAGCAACTAACATATTTGTGCTACACAGTAATGGTGGCAATTACCAGAAAAGAGAGCAATATAGCTGTTTATTGTTCCATCTGTTAAGTATAACAGTTAAAATGTTACATTCTCACAAACCTACTATTTCATTTGGGGAAGCATATGATTTTGAAGTTCTCTTGTGGAATTCTGTTTGGTCTTCATGGGTGGTGATAACAATAGGCTATTATAAATGCCTGAAACCTTGCATTAGAGCAGTGTGTCTCAACCTTCCTAATGCCGCAACCCTTTAATATAGCTCTTCATGTTGTGGTGACCCCCCAACCATAAAATTATTCCTAAAACCATTGAAAATATGTGTTTTTGGATGGTCTTAGGCAACCCCTGTGAAAGGGTCGCTCGACCCCCAAAGGGGTCCCGACCCACAGGTTGAGAACCACTGCATTAGACTAATAATCTTTTCAAAAAAAAAGCGCAACCATTTGCCTGGGATGGTATAACGACTCCTGTCTTGATCAGGAGATTGGATTAGAAGATGTCCAAGGTCTCTTGCAGTCCAGTGGTGGGATTCTACTGGTTCCGACAGGTTCAGGAGAACCAGTAGCTGCAATGATCAGCTGGGATTGAACAGGTTCACCCCGACAATCAGATGGGCCCACCTGGCCACCTGCACTATTTTCCTACCTTTATCTCCTCAGCTGATTCATGTGGCAGAGCTGATTGCTGTGTGGATCAGCTGTGTTACTCCTCTGAAGAAACCCGGAAGTGAAGATTTCTTCAAACTGCACACATGCGCGCAGCGATCACTGAACCGGTTGTTAAACCGGAAGAATCCCACCACTGTTGCAGTCCTTAAAAGTGAAAGTTTTTCCCTCAATCCCAAACAATCAGTCACACAGCCACTCAAGGCAGCATCTGCTGGTCTGGCAACATCACTCCTCCTTCCTCTGGCCAGGTGTGAGAACGGCCTTGGTTCCCAAGAGAAAGTATTTTATTTTGACTACTTAGCCCCAGCTATCTCTAATCCCTCCCTCCCTATCCCTCAGCTCTGATGTGGCAGCACTGAAGCACCAAGATGTGTTCAGCCAGGTGAGCTTCAGGGTTGACACACTATTGACTTTTTACTGAATATCTACATTTCCTCCAAGTGTTGGAGCTGGCTTGTTACTCACTGGAGGTCTGGTATGGGTATAAGTGATAAATGGAAGCTGAGATCTTAGCAAGGCTTCACTTTGGTATCAATGGAATGTCATTTTTGCCAGAGTTTCTTTGGATAGATGGATAGTCATATAAATTGGATGGATTGGAGAGAGAAAGAGAAAAAGGAAGGGAAAGAGAGAGAGATACATGAAAATCAAATGTAGATTGATCAGGTTAATAGCAAATGATGAAACAGCATGTGTATACAAGTCCTTCAGAGGTGGTATTCAGCAGGTTCTGATCAGTTCTGGAGAACCGGTAGCAGAAATTTTGAGTAGTTCAGAGAACCGGTAAATGTCACCTCTGACTGGCCCTGCCCCAATCTATTCTCTGCTTCCCGAGTCCCAGCTGATCGGGAGGAAATGGGGATTTTGCAGTAACCTTCCCCTGAAGTGGGGAGGAAATGGGGATTTTGCAGTAACCTTCCCCTGAAGTGGGGAGGGAATGGAGATTTTACAGTATCCTTCCCCTGCCACGCCCATCAAGCCATGCCATGCCCACCAAGCCACGCCCACAGACCCAGTAGTAAAATTTTTTGCATCCCACCACTAAAGTCCTTGTGTATTTACCAAGATAAAAATGGCTACATTTTGGTTATATATATGTGTGTGTGTGTCTGTCTGTGTGTGTGTGTGTGTCTTCTTAAGTTTTCACGGGTGTGTATATGCAACAAATTAAAACACCCAAGATTTTATTTTTTTGCATATATATATATATATATATGTATCTCCCAATGGGCAGCAAAGAGCTTGCTGGCTGCTAGAAGAAAAAAAGCCCCAAAACTAGTGAATGAGATTTCACTGAACTAGGGCTGCATAAAATCTTGGCTTACGTAGGTAGAACCTGGCTAAAGAAAAATACATACATACATACATACATACATGTTTTCTCAGGTTTTCGCGGGTGTGTATGTGCAAAAAATTAAAATCTCGGGTGTTTTCCCGTGTCATAGTAACTAAGTTAGTTAAAAATGTTTAAAATTCCAGTTAAAATCTCAGCTTAAAATCTTCTAAAATTCCTTACAAAGCACTCTGCAAGGTCCTTTAAAAAACCCCCAGCTAAAATCCTACCAGTACCTTAAAAAGTTTTCTAAGTTTGGTAGGATTTTAGCGGGGGTTTTTTAAAGGACCTTGCAGAGTGCTTTGTAAGGAATTTTAGAAGATTTTAAGCTGAGATTTTAACCGGAATTTTAAACATTTTTAACTAACTTAGTTACTATGACACGGGAAAACACCCGAGATTTTAATTTTTTGCATATATATATATATATGCAAACACACACACACACACACACACACACACACACACACACACACACACAGTAAGATTTGTTTTTTAAATGGAACCAGTTGTACATTGCAAAAGATCCATGCTGATAGATAGTCCCTGCCTGCATGAAAACATAATTTGAGGGTTGGCAGTAAACTTAATGAATGAGGGATTCTCAGTGTTAAACATTATTGACTGACAACTTAATTATAATTCAGTTTGTAGAGTACGTTTCCTGAATCCCGAGTGGAACAGAGCATAGTGTGATGTCTTTTGCTGCCACAAGCCTTTCTACCCTCTCCCAGTTGTAAAAGTACTTTTTAATAACACACAGCATAATGATGGAATAATTTGCAGCAAAGAAGGAAAACACACCCACAGTATTGAAGAGTTATTTTTAAATGGATCCAAAGTGTTTCAACACGGTCTAAAAATACTTCATTTTTGCATGCGGCTTTAAATCCACAGTCTAGTAATGTATCCCTCTTAAAGCAGGAGACCAATGCTGCTGGCTGAACTGAGCTGTTCTGGAAAGGAAGCATGCCACAAAGTAGAGGGGGAAAGACAGGCTTTTCATTTTCCATAGAAATGTCAAGGTGGGGTTCTAGTTATTCAGTGATAATGTCTCAAAACCAGTGGTGAAATTCAGCCAGTTCTATCCGACTCAGGCGAACCGGTAGCACCGGAGGTGGGAGGCTCCGCCCACCCGCCCGGACATCACCACGTCCTGTTTTTTACCTTCCGCGCATGCGCAGAAGGCTCTGTGCGTGCGTGGAGGAGACGCGCATGCTCACATTTCCAAACCGGTAGCGAAGGTCAGTAAATTTCACCCCTGCTCAAAACCTATGCCTGTCAACTGGAAGAGCATTCTTTTGACATTTTAATCCATATAGTTTTTAGGGCAAAGATATATATGAGGTAGGATGGAGGGGGGGGGGGGGAAATCACCCTGTTTTCTATTCTCAATCCTTGAGCAAAGAGAAACTACTACACATGTTAAATATTTTATTTGGTCCTCCATGTGTAGGTGAAATGTCATTATAAATACAACTCAACAACCTGTGTTCTATAGTTGTCACACACACACACAAAAAAGATAAGACAAGAATGGAAGGCAGCAAAAAATCCTATTATTTGTGTATTGCTACAACCCCTGACTGCTTGAAAGACTGCCCTGACTAAGGTTAAGTAAATCTGTTTATTGAACTGTTGAGTACATGTCATTCTTCCCATTACCTGCACATTAAGGCTTCTCCTAGAATATTTTATCCCCATCAGGATAAGAGCCCGAACAAAAGTGTTTATTGAAATGTAATGCTTAGTGAGGTCTGCTATGGTAACAGAGACGGTGTCTAGTTTTAAAAAAATAAAATGAAATGAAACATTGAAGATTCATAATCCCTTTTGTGTCTACAACCAACTCTGGTTTTGTTTCTGCTTTTTTCCTGAGCTGCTTACAATTTTGTGGGAAATGTAACAGTAACAGAGTTGGAAGGGACCTTGGAGGTCATCTAGTCCAACCCCCTGCTCACGCAGGAGACCTGTACTAGAGATTCGAACCGCTGAACTGCCGACCTTTCTGACTGACAAGCTCAGTGTCAAGATTTAATACACGCTGTACCTATTTTTATGGTATAATGTTGAAAATTCTATAAGGAAAATGATATGTAAATGGTAGGTATAAGTACTAATTTTTTAAAAAATATATTTCAGAAATAGATCTGATACCCAAGGTAGAACTGGGTAGATCAGTTTTTGCCAAATTAGCTCCTTCTAGATGTGTTGGGAATTTCAGGAAATGTAAGCTTGATTTTAGGGATGCAGTGGCTCAGTGGCTAAGATGCTGAGCTGGCTGATAGAAAGGTTGGCAGTTCAGAGGTTTGAATCCCTACTGCCGCGTAATGGGGTAAGCTCCCGTTACTTGTCCCAGCTTCTGCCAACCTAGCAGTTCGAAAGCACGTAAAAAATACAAGTAGAAAAAATAGGGGCCACCTTTGGTGGGAAGGTAACAGCATTCCATGCGCCTTTGGCGTTTAGTCATGCCAGCCACATGACCACGGAGACGTCTTTGGACAGCGCTGGCTCTTCGGCTTTGAAACGGAGATGAGCACCGCCCCCTAGAGTCAGGAACGACTAGCATATATGTGCGAGGGGAATCTTTACCTTTACCTTTAAGCTTGATTTATCTAAAGGGTGTGATATTGAAAACGTTTGCCTGAGATCTTTCTTTTGTATTACATGTGGTCCTTGACTTATGACCAGTTGCTTAGAGATTGTTCAAGTTACAATGGCAAGTCCCAAACGCAACTTATAACCTGTCATTCCCCCTCACGTGAGGTCACGTGACTGAGCATTTTTGAGCATTCAGCAACTGGCAGCATTTACATCCATTTACAATGCCCTGCAGTCATGTTGCAGTGGTTTATGATGTTTTTGCCAGAAAACCAGCCTAGGGCGAACAATGGGTTCCCTTAATGATTGTAATGTTTGCTTAACAACGTATTTTGTGTGACAATCATAGCGATCAGTTAATGACCACTCCAAACAAAAAAAGAAGATTTTGTAAAAATTGGATTGGTCATGTAATGACTGGCTTTGCAACCATCATAACTTATGACCTTAATTGCTAAGATCAATTATACTTGTAATTTGAGGATTATCTCTACAATCTGATCTACCTGACAATACAATGATCTATTCCCCAGAACAGATATAAGCAGAATAAAAGATAAAGACCTCATGAAGAAAAGCATGAAAATTGTGGCATTCCTTTCTTAATCTGGAGATCCCCAATGTCTTTCATTGGAAACGTTTAGACACTTTGTGCAAACAGTGTATTTCATGAATGTTGTTTAGGGCACTCACATTTTCTTACCCCATATCACCCTTAGCATTACACTGCCCCTGTTTTTAATTGTAATTGTTCATGTTTGTCTTATATTTGTTTTATTTCACCAATGTAAAGCTCACTGAAAAGTGGGCTACTCTCTTAAATTAATTCTACATTTTGGCTAATTCTTATTTACCCTTTGCAAGATTGAACTATAAAACTTCAAAGTTAGCAAAAATACAGAAAGGAACAGATATAAGGGAAAACCCCAGAACATACATACATAGTAAATAAGTTTGGTGATCACAAAACATTAAAAACTGTTTTAAATTAATGGAACAGGGTACTTTTAAAGAGGACATGTCTGGCTGCTTAGAATTTTGAATGAGAATATTCCCCATTGCAATATTTGGTTGGCAGGTTCAATTTGTAATAAAATGAGCCTGAGTGGCGCAGCAGACTAATGCTACTGTTAAAGGTAGCATTTAACTTCCACCTGCCTGCAATTACTGCGAGTTCAATTCTCACCAGGCTCAAGGTTGACTCAGCCTTCCATCCTTTCTAAGGTAGGTAAAATGAGGACCCGGTTTGTGGGGGCAATAAGCTGACTTTGTATAAAAGTATACAAAAGTATGAAGGCTATTGCTTAACACATTGTAAGCCGCCCTGAGTCTCCGGAGAAGGGCGGCATATAAATCAAAATCAAATAAAAAATAAATAAAATAAAAATAAAGATATTTCTCAGTTTGTGATTGATTGATTGATTGATTGATTAGTCGATTGATTGATTGATTGATTGATTGATATGGGTGTAAACCCACTGAGCCTATCTAACAAATTGTTATATACTGATCCTAGAGATAATTCATATTTTTCATTTCTTTTTATTTAATTATTATATATTAGATTTGGACACTGGCCTTTCTCCCACACAGAGAGACTCTGGGTAGTGTTCAATTAAAACATAAAAACAATATGAAAATAACTTAGCTACTTTTTAAATTTGCTTGACAAGTGATGTGTTGATATATCATAAGTGTTTAACTGAAGTAATCCATTAATAAAGGGAAGAAAATTGTGCAGAATGTTCTGCATATATTATAATATGGACATCTTTTTTATAGGACATTTCACCTAGAAAAAAATGTGGGATTTACAAAAAAAAGCTAAAATTAAGGAAGATTTTAATGTTTTAACCTGACATTATTCCCCAGTTATAATCCCTGTCACTCCTAAATTATCTGTTTTTGTTCTCCAGCATCAAACATTTTTTGTCCGTTCTCTCTGTATGTGAAGAGGCCTGTTTCCTAATATCGATGGAATGTATAGGTTTTCCATTTCATTCCTGTAACATAACTTGAATGCTGCCTACAGATCTTTGCCTTTTACAAACTGCTTAAGGCCCAAAGAAGTTGGCAGCCCTAATTAGGAAACTGTAGTATCAAGATAAAATGAAGATGAAGAAAATAGTTTTCTTCACTCAGAAGATCAGAGGAGGTAATTTCTCGACATACAAATTGAACAGAATAACAAATTAGGAAGAATCTAGGGTTTTATGTGCAAGAACAATAGTATATAAAGACTGAACTTTCTAAAGCAGCCATTTTTTCCCCAGTAGATACTATTACGTTCTTTTATTCGGATTTGCTAAGAATTAATTCTAAAAATTCAATACTCACCTACCGGTGAGGCTGGTTGGAGAAGTCGGGGAGTTGAAGTCCACCATCTTAAAGTTGCTGAGATTGAAAAATACTGCTAAAATGCTGGTAAAATTCTACTCCAAATTCTTGCATATTTGGACCCAGTTTGAAATGGTAAATTACAGTAACATCTTTATTTGTATGCATTTTGACTCCATTCTTTAGTTGACAAAGATCTCCCCCAAGTTATGTCTACTAGAGCCAGATAAAATCACAATCACAAATCTCCTGGATCACCAAACTGACAAATGTTGTAAGAAGCTGTGGCCTTCCTATCTCTTGTATAACAGGAGAACAAATTAAAAAAAAAAAAGAGCTGCCCAAAGAATTAAGGATATAGAAGCACAAAATGATATAGCTATCCTTGGTGTTAGATATTGACAGGATAGTTTTCCCTCTGGTCCGCTGTTTAAGTGGGAAGAATGCTTGAATATGATTGGCTGGTTTCCCTGACAGTCCCCTATAAAAGGGCTGGCTGTCAGAGAGGCTAGCTGCTGGATTGTAAATAGTTACAGAAAAAAGAGCTGTTGTCTGAAACCTGTCTCCAGTCTTTTCAATCCACCTATCTAACACTTAGTAAGATGGATGATTTGAAATGACTGAGCAAATACAAATGTACTTTTCAAATAGACAGATATTTAAAGTTACAACTTGCCAAAAATATCTTAGGGAGATATTTACGTGAGCGAGATTCGAACAGCTTGACACAATAGCAATTAGACTTATATACAGCGTCACAGTGCTTTACAGCCCTAAGCAGTTTAGAGACTCACTGTTAGATCAGGCGCAGGAAAGAAGACAAGACCAGCGGGGTCTGTTCAACAAGTTTTATTCAGCTCTTAACTAAGTCAGAACAGACGAACGGCTGTGCTGCCGGAGCCCTTTTTATAGCGCTCCGGCAGACCAGCCGTCCAATGACAGCGGTTTAACTTTCCCGCCCGGAGGATTAACCAATCCCCGGCCGGATGTCCTTATAAGGACATAACACTCCTCCCCCCCTAGATGAAACATGGTTCAGCTCGTGTCAATCAACAAACGTAGTCACGCAGGTAGGCGGGACGTCTGGAAGCCCTGCTCGACCTGCGCAGTTCATTCTGTTCTCCGTCGTCCGTCTGGAAGGTGGCTGCTCCGGTGTCCTCCGACCCTCGCCCCTGGGATGCCTGCCGCTGGGTTGTTGAAGGTGCCGGCCCTGTCCGTGCGCCTCCGGCCTTGCTGCTGGGCTGCGAAGTGGTCGTTGCAGGTACCGGCTCCGGTGTGCCGCCTCCCGACCCGCTGTTGGAATATATCTGCTGGTCCGGTTGGTCTCTTCCCTGTCCTGGGCGCCGATCGTCGTGGACCGGTAAGTCCCTTGGGTTTTTTATATTTTTTTGCAAATTGTCCGTATCTTTTAGACTTGTGTTGGTCGACCCTGTCTGGGTGGTGCAGGTCGACCTGGTCGGGTCGTTGTTGCTTGGGCCGGGGTTCAGCTGGACGGAAGATTTCAGACGGGCGGTGTAGTTCTTGCATGCAGGGGTGTCGTAGGCCTCCCTCACCGGGTCGTTGTTGGCCCTCTCGGTTGGGCATGTCCCGGTCTACTGGCGTTCCCTGGAGTTCCCTGCCGTCGGGGTGGCGTTGGGCCGCCTTGCCGGGGAGGCGTGAGTTTTCGTTGCCGTGGAGTCCCCTGTCTACTCGGCAGTTGCAGTACGGTAGCTGGTCTGCTGGCTGGCCGGTCATGTTGGGGTGGTACGGCCCTTCCTCGACTGGGTGTTGCAGGGCTACCTCACAAGGGTGGTGTTGTCCTGCCCTGCCCGGGTGGCGTTGCCCTACCTCGACGGGGTGGTTTTGGCCTGCCCTGTAGGGGTGTTGTTGTCCTACCTCGTCGGGGTGGTTTCGGCCCGCCTTGTAGGGGTGTTGTTGTCCTACCTCGTCAGGGTGGTTTTCGCCATCCCCTTCCCACCGCTTCCGGAGTTGGTCGATGTGACGTCTACAGACCACTCCATCTTGCAGTTCGATAGTGTAGGACTTCGGGCCGGTTGAGCTCTCGATTCTCCCTTTAAGCCATTTCGGCAGGCCGTGGAAATTAAGCGCGAAAACCGGATCTCCTGCAGAGAAGGCTCGGAGGGGGCGGCTCGCGGTTGCGGTGACCTCAGAGTGGTACAGGGGGTGAAGTCGGTCCAGGGGTGACCTCAGCTTCCTGCCCATCAGCATTTCGGCCGGGCTCTTTCTAGTGGTGGCATGCGGCGTAATATGCTGTATCAAGAGGAAGTTGTCGATCTTCTCTTGCCAATCGCCCGGTCCCATCCTGGCAAGGGCTTCTTTGGTGAACCTCACCATCCTCTCAGCTTGTCCGTTGCCAGCCGGTCTGTAGGGGGCAGAGAGGGCATGGCGAATGCCCAAACTGGCCAGGAACTCCTCCATTGGTTTCGAGGTCAGCTGCGGGCCGTTGTCGGAAACAAGGACGTCCGGCAGCCCGTGGGTAGCGAACAGCCGCCGGAGGGCTCTAATGGTGACTTCAGTAGTGATGGATGCCAGGGGGATGACCTCAAGCCACTTGGAAAAGGCGTCCACCACTATTAGCAGGAACTTCCCTTGCATCGGGCCCGCAAAGTCTATGTGTATTCGCGCCCACGGGTTGCTCGGTGTTTCCCATTCCGCAACAGGCGTTTGCGGAGGGGCGGGGCGGACTTCTTGGCACGGATCGCATCTGGAGACCCAGTTCTCAATGTCTTTGTCCAGAGATGGCCACCAGACGTAGCTCCGTGCCAGTCCCTTCATGCGCACGATGCCAGGGTGCCCCTTGTGCAAAGTTTCCAATGTCTTTAGGCGCAAAGCCTGGGGAACCACAACCCTGTCACCCCACAGCAGGCAGCCCTTCATGGTTGACAGTTCCTGCTGCCTCTTTGCGAACGGCTTGAAATCGTCGGTCAACGGTTCCGCAGGCCAGCCGCGCAGCACCCAAGACATCACTTGCTTCAAAGTCCGGTCTTTCTGGGTTAGTGCCGCGACGTCTGCGGATGTGACTGGGCAAGCCAGGTCGCCATCGATGTGATGCAGTCCCAGGGTGGGGGCAGGGTCCTCCACTAAGTCCTTTGACGGGCATCTGCTCAAGGCGTCAGCGTTGCAGATGTTACTGCCGGGCCTGTGGCAAAGTTCGTAAGAGTACCCGGCCAAAAAAATTGCCCAGCGTGTCATCCTAGGCGATGAATAGTTCGGTGTGGGCTTGCTTCCCGACAGAAGGCCCAACAGGGGCTTGTGGTCTGTGATGACCGTGAACCTCCGTCCGTATAGGTACTCGTGGAAGTGTTTGACGCCAGCGACGATGGCCAGGGCCTCTTTGTCCAATTGGCTGTAATTTCTCTCGGCGCTGGACAGCGTCTTCGAGAAATAGGCGATGGGGGCTTCCTTCCCGTCCGGGAATTGATGGCTGAGGACTGCTCCGACGCCATAGGGGGATGCGTCGCAAGTCAATAGCAGGGGGAGCGTCTCGTGGTATTGGATGAGGACACTCTCGGAAGAAAGCAGGTTCTTGACAGCTCTGAATGCTGCTTCCTCTTCCTTCCCCCACCTCCAGGAAACCGCCTTCCCCAGCAAGCGATGGAGCGGTTCAGCCACGGAGGCTTTCTGTTTCAGGAAAACACTGTAAAAATTCAGTAGTCCCAGAAACGCCTGAAGCTCCGTCTTGTTTTGGGGGGCTGGAGCTTCATGGATAGCCCTAACCTTAGATTTAGTGGGGTGAATGCCGTTCTTATCAATGAGATAACCCAGGAACTCGACTTCCTGGACCCCGATGATGCACTTGTCCCTCCTGACTCTCAAACCCTTCTCCTTGAACCGCTGCAAAACCATGCGCAGTCGCTCAAGTAGTTGGGCTTTGGAGTGGCCGGAGATCAAGACATCATCGAAGTAAGGGACCGCCCCTGGAATGCCTTGAAGAAGGCGTTCCATAAATGATTGAAAAATACCTGGGGCTGCGCTGACCCCAAATTGGAGGCGCGTGCATCTAAATGCCCCTCTATGCGTGACAATGGTTTGTGCCTCCGCAGTTTTTTCATCCACTGGCAATTGCTGGTAAGCTTGGGCCAGGTCCAATTTTGCGAATATTGATCCGCTCCCAAGCGAGTGCAGCAGATGTTGCACCACTGGAACCGGATATGCGCTCTGCTGGAGGGCCTTATTTATAGAACACTTATAGTCGGCGCAGATGCGCACAGACCCATCATGCTTCATCGGGGTCACAATGGGGGTCTCCCATGCAGCATGATCGATCGGTTCCAGGACCCCCTGGGCGACAAGCTTATCTATCTGGGCGTCGACCTTGGGCCTCAGGGCGAACGGAACCCTGCGGGGCTTAAGCCTAATTGGGGTGACATTTTTGTCCAAATTGAAGGAAATGGGTTTCCCCACAAATTTCCCCAGCTTACCATCGAAGACTTCCTTGAACTCTTCGATGATGGCGTCGAGTTCGTCCCTACGAATTTGATGGATCCCGCTGATAGACAGCCCCAATGGCTCGAACCACTCCATCCCCAGCAGGCTCGGGCGGTTTCGCCCCACGATAGTGATGGGTAGGACGCCCTGGAAGTCGTGGTAGGTGACCCGGAGCGAAGTCCTCCCCAGGATCTCAACAGGGTTGCCGCCGAAATCGACAAGACGGGCCCGTAGGGGCTTGAGGTCTTTCCTCGAGATGCCCGGTTTCAGGCGCTTTAACTGGTGCCAGTCCATGATGGAGTAGTTCGATCCCGAATCAACCTCCATAGAGCAGGGTGTTCCCTCCACGATTACGGTGGCATGGAACTTTGCGGCCGCATCGTCAATGGTGTGGATGCCGGAAGACAGCTGCTCGGTTCTGACCGCCGCGTAGCCGCCGCCTCGTTGCTGAGACCTGGCAGAGGACCATTTGGATGGTCTCTGGTTGTCTTGCCGTTTCTCGCCCCAGCCGGGGGGAAACGGACCCGGGGTAGGTGCTTCGGCCCTGCAGGCTTCAGCGATGTGCCCCCGCTTGTTGCAGCGTCGGCAGACAGCGTCTCTCCAACGGCACTTGGCTCTGGCATGGCTTCCTTTGCAGCTGCCGCAGGGCTCGATCCGGGCGCCATCTTGTTTGCGCTCGCGACGGTTTTGGCGGGAAACCTTGTGAACGGCCATTTCGTCGTCGGAGCAGGAGCTGGCAGACGACTCCTCAGACGAGCTCTTGGGTTGGCGGTGCAATTTGTGCACCCCTTTAGCCCTACTCATGGCGGCAGCCGCCTTTTCCGAGATCTCGGCTGCGATTGCCTCCTCAACGACGTCTTTCAACGCAATCTTCTTTCGGCTGAGGAACTTACGTTGCAGTCCAATGTCCCTCATGCCGAAGACAATGCGGTCTCTGATGGCGTTCTCCACGTTGTCAAACTCGCAGTTTGACGCGAGTTGCCGCAGAGCTGCCACAAAGTCCTTGATGGGCTCCCCTTCCAACTGATTCCTTTGTTGAAAGGTGAATCTGTTGGCAATGGGAGTTCCAGTGGGAGCGTAGTGCTCCTTCAGCACGTCTTGCAGATCGGCCCAAGACATCTCCTCGATGTTCCTTGGGGACACGAGGTCGATGGCCATCTCCAGCACCTCGGAGCCGCAATGCGCTAGGAACAGGGCTCGTTTCCGTTCATCGGAGAGGTCTTGATAGTTGTTTCCCCGCAGAAACTGGCGGAAACGAACCAGATAGGAGGTCCATTTCTCCACTCTGGGGTCGAATTTGGAGATCGGAGCCATCGCGGCTTGTGACGCCTCCATCTTCAGTGACTTCAGCTCAGTGAGAAATTCTCGATGAGTGACTTAGCTCCGCGTGGCGGTTCTTTTCAAATCCTTCGTCGCCAGTGTTAGATCAGGCGCAGGAAAGAAGACAAGACCAGCGGGGTCTGTTCAACAAGTTTTATTCAGCTCTTAACTAAGTCAGAACAGACGAACGGCTGTGCTGCCGGAGCCCTTTTTATAGCGCTCCGGCAGACCAGCCGTCCAATGACAGCGGTTTAACTTTCCCGCCCGGAGGATTAACCAATCCCCGGCCGGATGTCCTTATAAGGACATAACACTCACCATGTTGCCCCCAACAATCTGGGTCCTCATTTTACCGACCTTGGAAGGATGGAAGGCTGAGTCAACCTTCAGCCTGGTGAGATTCGATCTGCCAAACCGTTGGCTGCCGGTGATCAGCAGAAGTAGCCTGCAGTACTGCACTCTAACCACTACGCCACCGAGCCAATGGTCAGATATGGGAGCTTCCATTCTATACCCTATAATGAACACCCCTGTATTTGTGAAGCAGCAGAGGTAGAAAACCTGGCTCACATCCTATTTGATTGTTGCCTATATAAGATGGTGAGAGACCGGTATCTTGGTCTATATACCAAACGAATGATCCATTGGGATCCCCATACCAAAACAATTTACTTTATGTGCAGCCAGAATCCGAAAATAACAGTTAACACAGCACAGTCCTTAAACAAAATAGTTCGGTTGAGATTGTCATATGTGGCACTGATTGGGTTAGATTGTAGGGGTGATAAAATATAATTTTATCATATTTTATTTATCTATATATTAAATTATTTTATTTTATTCCAATTTCATTTAAAATCGTATTTTATTCCAACTTCATTTTAAATTGTTTTTATCAGATTTTAATAAAAATTTGTGTCTGGAACTCTGCACTTTGACATGGCCCAAGGGCTATTCAATAAAGTAAACTAAGCTAAACTAGACAAGGCTTTCACAGAAGCTTACATTACTTCAGTAGAAAACATTTCATTTGTAAGCCTTCCGTTCACAATCTGAAAGACACATTGTAAAAACAAAGGAGGAAAACAAATAAACGTAGGTACCAATATTAAGTTCTGGGAGTAGTTCCTGTAAGGAGCAGCTGACAGGGGAAAATTGCTGATTGAACCCTCAACTTGCCTGATTTAGTTCTAAGCCAGGTTTCTAGTTTTTTCCTTTTATGGATTTCTAAACCATTTTTGACAGTTTTGAAAACTACCACAACAGGTTCTGTGAGTGCGCTTTGTGTGCATACACAGGCTTCGCGCCTCCGCGTGCGTAACACACTTGCACACAGTGTTCAAAATACAGCAATTTGAAGCTCAGCTGCTTACCTTCTAAGGCAGCCCCGGTAAGTAGAACAGTGGAGGTGGGGAAATCAGCTGTGCCACACGAATCAGCTGAGCCAAAAAGAAGGAAATATAGGACAGGACAGGGGGCGGGGGGGGGGGGGGGGGGGGGGGGGGGGGGGGGGGCAGCTGATTGTCAGAATACCAGTTCACCCGAACCGGTCTTAACCAGCATCAGCCCACCACTGACCTTAACCAAAGTTTAATAACTGCTGTAGGTCTCAAGACCTACATGATGTCTTTCGGAGAGCATCCGTGGGATAGCAAAGTCATATGTTTTAAACCTTGATAAAAAATAAAATGATTGAAATCTCACGAGCTTTTAGTCTGCTTCCTGAAAGATTTACAGGCTGCTCTCTCAAGATCTGTCCAATTTTTAGAAATGGTTTTGTATTATTTCTATATTGTCCAAGCATAATATATTGGGCAGCTTATTTTCACTTTTCCTTTGGTACCCTTCGCAAGGAACCATTCTGAGAAATCAATTTAGGAAGACTATAATGGACAGAGGAATTCAAAGGAAGATTGGTCGCCTTGCCAAAAAGAAATAATATTATCATTTTCCATTGGATTCAATTTCACAAAGTAGCAAGAGAAACACAGACCATTTGCATTTAAATGAACGCTCGTTTAATATAATTCCTAGAAATATGCTGGCATTGGGACTTTGTTCTGTTCGAAAGAGACAATCATTATTCTACAATCATTATACATGCGATACATAGAATTTGAGAGAGAGAAAGAGAGAGAGACTGAAAGGTTGTTAGTGGAGAAGGTAGTAAAAATGGCATATTGAGGGTTTTAATAAAGTCTCCTGGAATATTGTACACGCAGTAGCAGTATGATTAAACATTATTATCATTCTCTGACAGTTAAAAGTGCAGCATATAATGAAATATATACTTCTCCACATTGTATTTTAGTCATTAGTACCGAGCTACATTTTTAAATGTATCCTTCCTTCTTTTCTACCCTCCAGTCTATGCTCCTTGGCGTTATACTAATAATATTTTGTCCCTTTGAATCAAATCTTGACAACTGAGAGTTGCTAGGTAAGATTTTCAGAAATGGTTTGCCCTTTCTTTCTTCTCAGGACTGTCAGAGAGGGACTACTCCAAAAATCACCCAGCTGGCTTTGTGCCTAAGGAGAGACTGGAAGACATGATCTCCTGATGTCTTGCCTGGTGCCTTAATCACTATAGCATGATGATTTAAGATGCGTAGGCGTCTGATAGAAGTGACATCACACCATTGACGGTGTATGCTGTATGTGATGTTATTGAGCCCTTTACACCTTCTTGTTATGGAACATGTTCTCTCTCCGTCTCTCTCTCTCTCTCTCTCTCTCTCTCTCTCTCTCTCTCTCTCTCTCTGTGTGTGTGTGTGTGTGTGTGTGTGTGTGTGCAGAGGGAAAAGCTCTGCTCTTGCCCAGTAGGAACAGTATTTCCTAGTACTTTGTATAAAACAGTATTTTGTTTAACATTTTTATATCCCACAGAAGAACTTCTGGACAGAATATAAAAATGCCCATGGTTCACACTGCTCCATTTTTTTTTTAGCATGAAGGTCTAATGAAAGGAGTTTGAGACAGAGTCGTCTGTCACTTTCCTAAACTCAAGCAAGCAATACAGAAAATGAGTTGAGATTTAAAAAAAAGAAAAGGAAAAAAAAGGGAAAACAGATAGTTTCCATTTTAATAGTCCTTGGTCTTATTTGCCACTGAGCCTAAAGTCAGATTAATTATGAAGCCCTAAACCAGTGGTGAAATCTAAAATTTGTTACTACCGGTTCTGTGGGCGTGGCTTGGTGGTGGTGGGGTAATGTGACTGGGTGGGCGTGGCCATTTTTTTTTTAACTTTTAAAACCATTTTTTCTACAACCTCTTCGGCGAAAAAGTTGTCAAAAATGCTTTCAAAAGGCTCTGAAGATCCCAGCTGAGTTGCCTGATCGGCAGAGGCATGTTTTCTTTTAAAAGCCTCTGCCGATCAGGCAACTCAGCTGGGATTTTCTACAAGCTCTGAAGAGGTTGTAGAAAAAAATGCTTTTAAAAGCCTTTGATGATCCCAGCTGAGCCGCGCGATCATCAGAGGCTTTTTTTTTTACTTTTAAAAGCATTTTTTTGACCGAAGAGTTTGTAGAAAAAATGCTTTTAAAAGTAAAAAAAAAGCCTGTGATGATTGTGCGGCTCAGCTGGGCATGGGGGGGGGGGGCGGGCAGGGATTTTTGCTGCTGGTTCTCCGGACCACCCGCTTCCATCGCTACCGGATCGGATGATCCGGTCCGAACCGGGAGCATTTCGCCCCTGCCCTAAACCCTTCATGCCAGTTTGAATGCAGCGTCTTAGCAATTAAATGAGGCTTGGTTTTCATTCTTACCAAGTTTGCGTAAAACAGATTCTACAAATGGCTTAAAATGTTTCTTTCTTTTCCATTACACTCATTTTTTCCTCCCCTCCCCCAGTGGTGGGATTCTACCGGTTCATCTGAACTGGTAGTTCTCACTTCCTGCCGAGAGCGAACCGGTTCTCTGTTGCTGTGAAAGGGGGCCCGCCTGCTCGCCCCCAGGTTATATTGACCTATATTTCTGCTTCTGAAGCCCAGCTGATCAGGGACGGCTGATTGAATTGGCCTTCCTCAGCTGTTTTCCTTGCTTCTCTCCTTGTTTGCAATGCGGAAGTTTACTTTTATGGAAATTGCACACACACTTGCAGCGAGCGCACGCTCAGTGAACTGGTTGTTCAACCAGTAGGATCCCCTCTGCCCCCCCCCCCCAGTTTTTAGTTTTCTGCTTCATTTCCAGAGCTGTCTGCAGGATGTGGCAGCAAAAAGTCAAGATGACAACCACCGTGGTACAATTTGAGCACCACCAATGCATACAATTGGGCCATCATAATCATCCTGTTGTCTTTTTGGACCTACTCTGCAAATACTCCTGGTTGATTCTGCTGTATGCATTTCAGTGTTATTCCTATTTTTTTTTTCTTATATCCTTTTCTCCACTCCAACAGGAGAGGGGATTGTCAAGAAAATCAATGGCAGCCACAACCATATTAATAGCTCCATTCCTTTTCATTTGTGAGTTGGATATGTGACACACAGGAAAAAAGGGGGCAGGGCTTCAATTGTGTGGTCCTAGCTGCTGCCTTGACTTTCTCTGATGCCCATTTTAAGAATTGGGCATGATTAGAGATGTGTGGATTTTTCCTCCTGCTCTGAAAGAATCTCATAACTATCTAGTTCGAAATACATGTATTAATTTTAGAAAAGCTTTTCCCTATGGGCAGAAGATGACAGTATGTTATTTTAGAGGACAGTTCTAAACTTTTCTGTGCTGAAATAAACCCCATTGCATTTTTTCCCCTCAATAAATTATTGCAGCAAGAGAGGTCCATGCAGGTCAAAAAAGTCAATATAGCTGCCATGGCTCTGTGACCCACATAAAAAAAGAGGGGCATGGCATTGATTATAAGTTAGGGCTGCCATCTTTTGGCTTCTTGTGGATATGCTTGATTGCCTTTTTATATGTCCTAGATCAGAACTGATTAATTGGATCCAAACTACAGTGGGGACAAATCAAATATCATTAAGTACAAAGCACCAGCTTCTAGAAGGGCGGCATATAAATCAAATCAAATAAATAAAAAATCAAATAAATAAAAAATAAATTTATGGGCAGAGATACCTTTATAACAGAGGTGGTATTCAGCAGGTTCGGACCAGTTCTGGAGAACCGATAGCGGAAATTTTGAGTAGTTCAGAAAACCAGTAAATACCACCTCTGACTGGCCCCATCCCCATTTATTCTCTGTCTCCGGAGTCCCAGCTGATCAGGAGGAAATGGGGATTTTGCAGTAAACTTCCCCTGGAGTGAGGAGGGAATGGAGTTTTTACAGTATCCTTCACCTGGAGTGGGGTGGGAATGGAGATTTTATTGTATCCTTCCCCTGCCACACCCACCAAGCCATGCCCACCAACCCATGCCATGCCATGCCATGCCCACCAAACCACGCCCACAGAACCAGTAGTGAAAAATTTTGAATCCCACCACTGCTTTATAACACATAAACTTTCTACTGGCTGTTGAGGACAGCACAGAGGGCAAATGAGAAATCATGTATTGTGCCATTAAGATGTAACTCTACTCCTTATGTGTGTGTGCTTGATATGTCATAAATTGACTATCATCATGGTTAAGAACTTTGTATGTAAGCTAATGTAAGCTTACACACAATGTAAGAAAGAATGTAAGCTAATGCCTTACATTCTTTCAAAATGAAAGTGATGTGCTTTGTTTGTTTGTTTGAAGTACCTTAAATGGATTTTGAAATGGGTAGCATCTTGAATCACAATAAGTTGATAAAACACATAACTTTTCGAAAGAGAATCTTTGATTGGATGAGCACAACTGAAATTATAATAACAAGCTCATGGCCACACGCAAAGTGAAGGCTGTTCATCTTTATTTATGAACTGGAGAGACTAAACTTTAGCCGTTTCAGGAATATATACATTTAGATTTTTTTTTTGTTCACAATTTTAATTCCTCTTTTTAGTCTGATATTAGTTGTGTACTGCTACGCTGGACAGACACATGTCTGAAATGGTATAGAGTCTTTTTGAGCAGGGGACTGGACTAGAAGTCCTCCAAGGTCCCTTCCAATTCTGTTATTCTCTTATTTGTAAACTAAACTCTTCCATCCCCACTACCATGTTTCCCCGAAAATAAGACCCTGTCTTATATTTTTTTGAACCCAGAAATAAGCGCTTGGCCTTATTGCCATGCACTCAAAAGCCCGATTGGGCTTATTATCAGGGGATGTCTTATTTTGGGGGAAACAGGGTATTTCCACTTGCCTTCTGTTTTTTCATCTCTTCTGCATAACAACTTCTTCTTCATTGCTTTTAATAGCTTTGCATCAATCAATTGTATTGTGTGATTGAATCCTAAATATATATTTGAGCCAGGGGTGAAATGCTACTGGTTCAGGTTGGTTTGCCCTAACAGGTAGTAAAAAATGCTACTGGTAGTAAAGCAGGTAGTAAAAAAATGCTATTTTTTTTTAAAAAAAGTTCTGACAATCGCGCAGCACAACTGATTGTTGCACAGCTGATCGTTGGAATTTTTTTTTTTACTTTTTAAGCATTTTTTTTACTACCAATTCATCAGAACTGGTAGTAAAAAAATGGTTTAAAAAGTAAAAAAAAAAGTTCCGATGACTGATTGTCACACAGCTGATCATCGGAACTTTTCTTTTACTTTTTAAGCATTTTTTTTACTACCCACCAACTGGTCTTCTGGTTTCTTAAATGCTTAAAAAGTTAAAAAAAATGTTCCAATGATCAGCTGTGCCACAATCAGCTCTGCCGCGCGATTTATATTCGCTAGAAAGCAGGAAATCCTGCTTTCTAGCGAATCTAAATTGTGCAGCACAGCTGTTTCCCCCCCCCCCCACTGCCCTACTTACCTTTGGAGACTCAGAAAAGGCTCCTTAGCACCTGCAGTGTGCATACGTGTGAAGTGAAGTGAACCAGTTGCAGACTTCAGAGCATTTCACCCCTGGTTTGAACCCTTGGAACAGAAGCCTGAATTTTATCTTCAATGAGGCCATCCAGACATAAAACTACAAATTGCTTTAACTTTTCATACAATAAGTTTGGAGTATGCTCAGTGTCCAGTGTCCCCAAAAGATCACCCCATGTATCAGGATTGATGTAGGTAGGCAAATGTTTGGTACCATATTTGGTATACCACTCCCATCACATTAAAGTATCTTTGTTCTTGCAAAATGCAGTCTGTAGAGATGAACAAATGAATACTGAAAATTCAAAGACGTTTGATTTTACCTGTATATCCAGTGGGTCTTGAAGCCACTATGAAAGCAATCAAATGTAACAGAACCTTTTTTCTGCCTAATGACAAATTGAACAGGATGTAGTAATGATGCTACTGAAGCTTTTTTTATGGACGACACCTACAACAAGACTGTTTGCCAAAGGTGATGACAGAAAAAACAAAACAAAATAAAACTCTAAGAATTAAATGAAATTGAATTTATTATCCTGCAAGGGTGGGGAGGGGGGGAATCCTTCAGCTCCTCTTTCCCAAGGATGAATTTCTGGAGCATTTTCTGGAGCATCGGTAGTACCCGATTCAGTCATCTGCTGACTCTACTATTTTCTCCAATGATAATATGCAATTAGAAATAGCATTGGCTTATTTTTTATTTCTGTTATGTCTTGAATAGACAAAACAGCAATTGGTATCTACAGGAAGATGCCAGTGATGGTTAACCTTTTTGGTGCCGAGTGCCCACAGCACATGTGCGCTCGTGCGAATGCACCTGCGCGTGCCTGAATCCCCAAAATGCAATGTGAGCACCCCTGCGCGCATGCATCTAGCCCCTGCACAGGTGTGTGCCCCCTGTGCATGTGTCCCAGCCCCCCACGCATGCACCTCAGGCCCCCCTGGGCCCCATTTTGGCTTCCAGGTTGGTGCAGGAGACCTTCCAGGCCCAAAATGGGGTGCAGTGGGGCTCCGCGCATGCAAACCCCCAAAATGCAATGTGAACGCCTCCTGTACATGAGCCCTGTCCCCCATGAATGCACCCCGTCCCCTGCATATATGTATGTGAGTCTCCCACATGCGCCTCGCCCCCATGCATGCGTGACAGAGACCCAAAGACCAGCTGGTCGGTGGGAGGCATATGCGCATCTGCGGTGGAGCTGGGCTGGGGCAATGGCTTGTGTGCCCACAGAGAGGGCTCTGCATGCCACCTGTGGCACCCGTGCCATAGGTTCGTCATATGAATATATGCTATCATGGTAACACTATATGTATATCTACCAGATATGTATGAATAAAGGATAATATTTGCAGCTCAAGGTTGAAAGGAGGGATCTTTGTTGGTCTCTGAGCTTGCTTGTTTTCTTGCAGATGTTTCATTAGCCAAACTAGGTAACATCATCACTAGCATCACTAGCATTGACAATGTTACCTAAAGTGGATAATGAATAGTGGATAAAGTCTGCAGGAAAATAATCAATCTCAGAGAGCACCAAGGACCCTACCAGATATGTCCTGCAAAATTCAAGATGATTACAAGATTATCCCAAGAAGAAAAAATCCTGGATTTTTGTGGTCCAGATCTAGTGATTCTACCGGTACAAATAATAGTTTTCTATTTTGCAGGGTATTTCATATAAGAATAAGTAAAGGTTGATCTATGTGTTCCAGAAGAAGGGTTTAAGAGATCTATAAATAGCAGTGTAATAATAGAAACACCAGTAGTATTATAATATCAGAGATACGTATAGCTGTATTCTTCTTTTAAAATGCATGAACCTCTGGTCTCTTCATCACAAGAAGGATGTTTTAAAGTAGTTCCCTGTGGTCTCGGAAAAATGTGATTGTACAAAGAGCCATGTTTGGTTCTCAGGCTTCAATAATATCAGTTCCAGAATGTTCTGATTAGAAAAATAGAAAGCAATCACCTCATGGAGACTCTAAATGAGGCATTCCCTGCCCCCTTGATGCAATCCTGATAAGGCTAATTTCACAGTTTCACAATGACACAGTTTTATATGGTTATGTAAATGGCATTAGCTTCTCTTTGTCAGCAAGACAGTAGTTTTCCCCAGAGCTTTTCCTTTGTGAAACACCAGCTGCTTTATTCTTTTTCCTTTCCTTTCCTTTCCTTTCCTTTCCTTTCCTTTCCTTTCCTTTCCTTTCCTTTCCTTTCTTTTTTCACTGAAGACTCTTAATACTATGAGAAATGAGGAATATGAAACCCATTAGAAATAAGGTTTTATATCTGTAGTATTATAGTTGCTAGCATAGTCAGCCAGATGTTCTGACTGAATTTGGCATTTTAATCTACCTATCAAGTCCTTCCCAAGAAGCTGGGATAGGCAGAGGTTGATATTTGATGATATTAAAAGTATTGTTCCAGGATGTAAGCTGTTCGAAATAAGCTATCTTTTGCAATTGATTGATGGTGATTTTGTCAATGCCAATGCTATTCAAGTGGTGTTCCTGCTGTTTTGAGATTGTACTCAAAGCGTCTATTACTATTTGTACTTCCTTTGTCCCCCCCCCCTTTTTTTTTCTTTTTGCCACAAGCGTTCTATTTCTATTTGCAGGTCTTTGCATAAGCTGTAATAACCTTTTTTAAACTTTAGATAGTAAGACGGAAATCTTCCCTGTTAAACAAAATCATGCAAAATTGCCTTGATAAGTCTCAGCAGCTGGACAGAAAATCCAAAGACAACTCAGATCAAAAGCAGAAAAGATTCTGCAGGCAGCCTATAAGGTGGGAGGGAAAAGGTACAGATGGAGGGAAAATGTTCTGTTTTTATAGTGACTGGTGCGGAATTCAGTGTATTATTTCAGAATGTAAGATCCTATAGTAGTATTATAACCTTGTGACTACATAGTTTCCTAGGTGGCTTGTACAGAGAAATTAAAGCAAATAAAGACTTTATCTTATCTTAATAACCCTGCAATTACATTTAATGCCCCTTTCCTATCTCAATCTTTATACCTTTATATCTTTCCAGAAGTAGCAGATTTCCAATACAGTTATTCTCTCCCTGTCTCAGTTATTTATGGACTCCCCATTTCCCTAGTGAGTTTTGAGAATGTTAAGCAGAAGAACAGAACTTGAGAGGTTCTTCCCCAGCCTCTAAGTTCTCTCTTTGTTTTAAAAAGGACTCAAATATTCTACCGCCGTGAAGAGAGAACTAAGGTATCTTTCTGTGCCAATAATTTTTTTTTAAAATTTGATTTATATGCCGCCCTTCTCCGGAGACTCAGGGCGGCTTACAATGCGCTAAGCAATAGCCTTCATACTTTTGTATATTTATACAAAGTCAGCTTATTGCCCCCACAAACTGGGTCCTCAATTTACCTACCTTAGAAAGGATGGAAGGCTGAGTCAACCTTGAGCCTTGGTGAGATTCGAACCTGCAATAATTGCAGGCAGCTGATGTTAATAACAGGGCTTTAGACCACTGTACTATCCAAGGCTCTTAATGACAACAGTATTCCTACCTCGTGTTGAGATTGTCTCTCTGCCTGTCTATTCGCCACATTAGCTGACTGAATTGCAGTCTAGAATAGAATAACAGAGTTGGAAGGGACCTTGGAGGTCTTCTAGTCCAACCCCCTGCCCAGGCAGGAAACCCTACACCACTTCAGCCAAATGGTTATCCAACATCTTCTTAAAAATTTCCAGTGTTGGGGCATTCACAACTTCTGCAGGCAAGTTGTTCCACTTATTAATTGTTCTAACTGTCAGGAAATTTCTCCTTAGTTCTAAATTGCTTCTCTCCTTGATTAGTTTCCACCCATTGCTTCTTGTTCTACCCTCAGGTGCTTTGGAGAATAGTTTGACTCCCTCTTCTTTGTGGCAACTCCTGAGATACTGGAAGACTGCTATCATGTCTCCCCTAGTCCTTCTCTTCATTAAACTAAACATACGCTGTTCCTTCAACTGTTCTTCATATAGCCTCCAGTTCTTTAATCATCTTTGTTGCTCTTCTCTGCACTCTTTCTACAGTCTCCACATCTTTTTTATATCATGACCAAAATTGAATGCAATATTTCAAGTGTGGCCTTACAAGGCATTATAAAGTGGCATTAACACTTCATGTAATCTTCACTCTATCCCTCTGTTTATGCAACCTAGAATTGTTTATGGCCTGTTCTTCACAATTATGCTTTTAAAGGAACTATTCCTTATAAAAAACAACAACATATATATCTATAATTTGTGAGGGGCAGAAAGATAGGCAGTTTCCCCAAGGATAGAATTTTAAAATATTTTCAAAAAAAATATATTATTATTTTTACTGTAGAATAGTCTGGTAAAAGTCGCTTCAGGCAGTTTGGGGCCATTTGGTCCTACTGAAATCCTTGCCTATCATTTTTATGTATCTTTGTTGAGCTAAAGTTTGTTCTAATCTATGCGTTTCTCCTGAAAAATACATTTGATTGTATTTCAAAAACTATGCACAGTTAGGAAAGAAATATCGACAATGAGAATTATTTCTTAGTACGTGTCACAGAACGTATTTGAGTGTGGGGATCTTACTTTAATAATCTAGTTCAGATTTGGAGCTTTTTAAAATATAAAATGACAGGCATAGAGACAGACAGTAACTTATTAGTTGAAGCCAGTTAGACAATTATGTTCCCCTTGTATTTGAATTTCAGCTTTAGTATCATTTAGCTTGTAGTAGAACACTATGAATAACAAGGCAAATAATTTTGGCAAAATACAAAGATATTGTTTTCCAAGATTATGGTTACCAGAAAGCTGAACAGGCAAAGGAGGAACATAGACTATTGAAAAGGAAGACAAATGGCCAGGGTGAAGGAGGACATACTGCATCCTCAACAAAAATTACAATCAACTGAAAAAAGGAGCACTAAGACCAACAGGAATATGAAATTATTTTTCCAGGATCAGAAAAACACTGGCTTTTCAGTGGTAGGAACAAGGTAGACCCGGTTAGGAGATTTTTTTTAAAAAACCCTTTACTGATGAAGGTCTTATCAATGTCAAGTCAGAGGGTACTAATTAAGGTCACAGAATTGAGCTTGTTAACTTGTAGTTAGCACTCATCAAGGAAGCACTGAGCCTTGGAGAAAAGCTGCACAGGAAGAGATAACTTGTAAATACTCAAAAAACAAGACAACATTTGATATACCTGCTGAGTGGAGGACCTGAGGATAAAAATGAAGACCTGTCCTCTTTCGGCAGAATATCTGGTAATCCTGATCCAGATGCATTCGGGTTTAGAAAAGGCAATTTGGAAATTCTGGGGGATGAGTGAAAAATAGGGCTACCACATTGACCGCAATTGCCCTGAAACAATCCTGGGAATGCACAATATCAGATTGGACAAACTTTCATGTGCCAGATGAACTCAGTTCCCAGCACTCACCACCACTGGCTATGTTGCATTTTTGTAAATGGGCTATGTTTGTGCAGTTGTATGCCAGCATTTGCATTTTAGTACTGCATTTACTGAAAAGGTGATCTAGGTAGAACAGTTATCTAGAGAAATAGGGTTGATGTTTTCAACTGATTTTCTCATATTTATTGAGATGAAGATCCCATTAGCATGGGTTAAAAACACCTCAGACAATGGTTAGATCTGTCAAAGATGCTCTAGTAGGGATGTTAAACTGGCAGCCCAGGGGCCGGCTGCATCATCCACACACTCCCACCCCATCTCCGTGAAGGGAAAAAAATGTCGCGGAACATCATGCGACGCCGTGAGTTTGACACTCATGCAATGGATCCTGCACTGAGCAGGGGATTGGACTTTAATCTCTATGATCCATCCTTTTTTTAATAGTTCTATGCAAGGGTGGGCTGCTGGGGGTTCACGGGAGTTCAGGAGAACCTCTAGCTATGATTCTATGTAGTTCGGAGAACTCCCAAATCTCACTCCAGGCTGGCCTCACCCACCCCTCCCCTCCCCTCCCCGGAGTCCCCACACAGCCCATTTTGGATCCGGGGAGGGTGAAAAACGGGCCTACTGGAAGTTCGGGCCTCCAGAGGACCTCTGGAGCCTGGGGAGGCTGTTTTTGCCCTCCCGGAGGCTTGAGGAAGGCCTCCAGAGCCCGGAGAGGGCAAAAACACCCCCCATCGTGGTGCTGGAGGCCAACTAGGCCACGCCCACCATGGCCACGCCCACCCAGCAACCAGGCAGGAACCCCTTGCTAAAATTTTTGAAGCCCACCCCTGGTTCTATGAGTCTATACCTTACAGCAAGATTGGGAAGAGAGCAAAAATAATAAACCTAACAGACTCTTAAAAGTCTATTTAAGTGTCTGTAAAGGCCTGGAGTTATTACAAAAGCAAAACCTTAAGGCAACTCTCAACTGCTAGTTTGCTGCCAAATTTTAGAGTCATGATCCTGGAAGCTCTAGAGACTTGAAGTCACAAGCTGCAAATGGACTGTCTCAGGTGCATTAGGAACACAGCTTGCAGCAAGGAAGGAAGTCACGCAAACCAGCAGTCACTTTACATTGAAAGCTTAAACCAGTAATTGTGGCAGATTCTGCCCAGCTGCTTTCCTTCCAGAGTCACGGAAATTCCACTTACCACCACTTTCATGTCTGACAAAGAGTGGATAGGCAGCCCAGCTTTAATTCCATCTGATTCTATTTATTTATTTAAGGTTTTTTTTATTTTAAACATTCCATCTTCCATTAAACAGTGTGTCGTCTGGGTACAAATATTTCTGTGCAATGACAATCAAAATTTGCAACAGTATTCATTACATTGATATTGATTCTCTAATCTTACAATAATAATGAGCATAATACATCTAGTCATTTCTCCTTTTTAACATATCTTCTAATAAAAATATCATGTTTCCCCGAAAATAAGATCCTGTCTTATATTTTTTTGAACCCTGAAATAAGCGCTTGGCCTTATTGCCATGCTCTCAAAAGCCCAACTGGGCTTATTATCAGGGGATGTCTTATTTTGGGGGAAACAGGGTATAATAATAATATTAAATATAATAATCTTAATAGTCATATTAGTAAGAATCATCATATTGTTTGCTTCTCTTTCTTAACATGTTTTCAATATTTCACTGATTTCCATTTATTTCTAACTTCTATTTTTATTTTCCAACCATTCATAAAATAACTCCCATGTCATGTTATATTCAGTTTGTTCTTTCTCCTCTATAGCAAGCATTAATCTATTCATTTCTGCACATTCTAATATTTTCCTAATCACATTCTCATCAGTAGGGATCTCTCAGCTTTTCCAGTTTTGTGCAAATACAATTTTAGCTGTGGTTAATATGTGCATAATTTAATATGCATTCCCTTTATTATAAGTTTCAGGTAAAACCCCCAACAAAAATATTTCCGGTTTTAAGTCAATGTGCTGCTATGTCTTCTTTTCCAGCCACATTTCTATTTTTTTCCATTTTTTTTTTTTTTTTTTTGCTTCTACACATGTCCACCACATATGATAATAAGACCCAGGTATCTGGTGGCATTTCCAGCATTTAGCTGACATATGTTTAAACATCTTTGCCAACCTCGCCAGTGTCAGATGCCATCTATAAAACATCTTATACAGATTTTCTTTATATGCAGTTGACATTGCTAGTTTATAGTTCCTGTCCCACAGCTTCTGCTATTTATCTATTTCGGTTATTTATTTCACTGTATGTTGAAAACTTGGAGATGAAGGGAAGAGAGGAACTATTTGTCAACACTAACAGTTACATGCATTAAATATTTATTACCCATTTTACATTTTGCATAGTCATATATTTACAGATTTCACTTTAAAAAAAAAGTGGTCTGGGAATCATGTTAATTAAAATTTTGAACCAAGACTGAGAAGATCCACATTCACAGAATCTCATTGATGACTTTGGGTCAATCAATCTTTTTCTCAGTCCAACGTATCCCACTGGATTATTATTGTGGGATAAGCAGAAGGAGGGACTATTTTATATGATGCCTTGATCTTCTAGTGAAAGGCGAGGTATAAATCTAAATGAATGCATTTTCTCTTTTAAAAGAATATTTAAAGATTGAGAAGGAAAAATGGATGAGCCATGGAAGTGTTTGGTGATAGACAAATGGAGAGGAACATTATGGACAATGTTTACCCTAAATATTACAGACTGATCGTGCTTTAGTGTAAATAATAAGGAAACATTGATTCCTATGTTTGATTACATTTTATAGAATTGCTGCATTTCAGAAATAAGAATTTCATAATTCTACATTATGGCAGTTTCCCACCTTCATCTTATTTCAGGTAGGGAGAATCAGACTGACTGTGGGAACTCAAGTTTCTCAGGACAGGAATGCTGAAAATTTCAACTGTCAACCGATAACAGACATTAAGCATAATGAACACAAATGGAGTTTCTATTAAGTTGTTGTAGGAGTGGGAGAAATACCGATGCCTAATTTCAACATAAGAAGCCTGAGAAAAGACTAACTGCAATTTACTTCTTTCAGATGGTAATGAACAAGCTAAGTACTATTATTAATATTTTAAAATTAATCTCATCAGTCTGCATTGGCAGTTTTCTCTTTCCCATGCTTATTCCCACTGAAGTCTTACTACCTGGCTCCATTCTAATGGATTCTATAGGGTTTATTCAGCAACTTTTCTAAGTGGTTCTTTTCTTTGGGGATTTGATGTCTTAGACGGTTTTTGCTGCAAATTTTAAACCTTGTATTTAAATGGCCTTTTAAGCCACTTTCAGAAGTTATTTGCAGTTATTTTGGGGGGCTTTTTAAAATAAAACAAAGAGGGTGGGTTAAAACACTGTTTATTTTTTTTTTAATATGCCATCAAGTTGGTGTTGAAGCATTAGTAAATATTTTTTTAAAAAATAATAATGAGGAAGCCTTGTTCCAATGCCTGGAGTCTTTGGAATATGGCTGCATATAAGCTATTGTAATAAATGATTAATAAATAAGTATGCTGTCTACAAAAAACCCTTAGAATTAACTATCTGTCATGTTTACAAGCAGCTCAAGGAGACTCTGCTTCTAGTCATGATTTCATGTCATCTGGTCTCCATGTGAACAAGACCATTGAACGGTGACCATGAACAAATAAGAGTATGTCCAGTTTTCTTTCTTTTTTCCTTCCTTCCTTCCTTCCTTCCTTCCTTCCTTCCTTCCTTCCTTCCTTCCTTCCTTCCTTCCCTCCCTCCCTCCCTCCCTCCCTCCTTCCTTCCTTCCTTCCTTCCTTCCAACTTAATGGAAAAGCAAGAAGGTGGCAAAGAATGGAAAGCAATCAGTGCCATAATATAAGTGGCCTTTGAACAAAACTGGGCAGAATACATTCAGTTAGCCATGTCTTCTCTAACATGTTTGAAAGGGCAAGTTATCAGCAATGTTGATCTGCCAATGTGATGCTTCTTAAATGATCATAGGTCACAATCTTCTAATCATAAAAGTTTTCTTGGAGGAGAAGGAGAAGAAGGAGAAGAAGGAGAAGGAGGAGGAGGAGGGAAGGAGGAGGAGGAGGTGGAAGAGAAGGAGGAGGAGGAGGAGGTGGAAGAAAAGGAGGAGGAGGAGAAAGAGAAGGAAGAGAAGTGGTGAAATGGGAAGTAAAGTAAGCAATTGTGGAACTAGTGAAAGAGAGAAAATATATTGCCTTTTAATTCTTCTATATAAACGTAGCTGCAGTTCTCTCCTCTTCCCCCACCCCACCCCCAGTTCAATATCCACTTGTATTCATTGCGGCTGTAAACTAAAAGCTCCCTAAAGCTTTATTTTAAGGAGTTCATTAGGAAGCTGTTAGTGAAGTTTCATGAATCTTTATTAGCACTGCAATCTGACTGAGACAGGTTGCATGCAGCATTTGAAATCCAAGGGAATGCATCTCAAATATAAAATCTGCAGACTCTCTCCAAATCCATGACACAGCTGATAATTATCTGTTCCAAGTAAATATAAAGAAGACCTGAGATCAATAGGACAAAAGCCTGAGTCACTTTAAGGCAACTTCAGATATTTTACTCATAGGCTGCCATGTTTTAAACAAAAATCAATCTGAAGATTCATAGATTGCATCTGAGCACTTGATATAAAACATTGCTAGATGATATACAGTTCTTCAGAGCTACAAGTATTTTCAAGCATCAGGAAAAAAGACAGTGTTGTTTTAACTGTTACCTAGCATTTCCATTTTGTTTTTCTTGACTAGCCTGAAAAAGTTTTCCTCTTTTTCTTAGAATTGTCCCTTTAGATCAGGGGTGTCAAACTTGGAGGCCGTGGACTGGATGCGTCACATGCTGGCCCCGCCCCCACCCAGTTTAGCTAAGGGGAGGGCAAAGTCCCGATATTCCACGTGATGACGCCATGACAACGTGAGTTTGACACCCCTGCTTTAGATACTTCAGTTACACTGAAGGGAGAGGTCCCCAAGGAAGAGACAAAGTTAATGTTTGAAGGCATCTCAGCAAATATGACAAGTTGCATCTTGAATTTCTGATGAACTACAACTGGACATGACATGGGCCCAGTTCACCCATAATAGTACCCAAATAAGTAAACCACATTGTAGTGTAATATCTTTATCAAGGGGAGAGTTATGTAAACATCTTCATAAATTTTCAGACGAAACAAAAATGAGGAGAATTGCCAACACTTTAGAAGATAGGCTCAGGACTCAGATTTGAGCATTGATCCAACACAATGCAGTTCAGTGATGAAGAAAGCAAAGTCCTGCACTTAGGCAAAAATAGGCATAGGTACAGAATAGGTGATACCTGGTTCAACAGCAGTAACTGTGAGAGGGATCACGGCGTCCTAGCAGACCATCTCTTAACTATGAACCAGGAGTGTTGGCCAAAAAGGCCAAGATTGCATCAATAGAGAGAGAAAGCATCAAGTTCATGAGATAGTACAGCTCTGTACTGTATTAGAGAGTCCACACTTGGAATACTGCATCCAGTTCTGATTGGTATGATTAAAAAAGACACCAAGTCCATAGAAAGAGTGCAGAGAAGAGAAACAAAGATGATAAGGAGTGTAGAGGCTACACTGTATGATGAATGGTTAAGGGAACTAGATATGTCTAGCCTACTGAAGAGAAGGAGCTGCCTTTTGGTACTTGTAGGGCTATCACAGGGAGGACAGGATTAATTTATTTTCCAAAGCACTTGAGGTTTGGGACAGTAAACTTATTAAAGAGAGGTCTAATTTGGAATTAAGACATTTCCTGATAGTGGCAACAATTAATAAATGGAACACCTTGCCTTCAGGAATTGTAGGTGCTCCATTGCTGGAATTCTTCAAAAAAGATTGGACAGCCATTTGTCTAGGATGCAATAAGGTCTCCTGCCTTGGGCCAGGGATTGGACTAGAAGACTTTTGAGGTCTCTTCGAATCTATGATTCTAATCGGAGCAGATAATATTGAGCCAGATGGATAAATAGCCTAATTTCATGTAAGTACAGTTCCTCTTTGTCACCTAACCTTCAAATTACATCTTTTCAGAGTGGTCCCCTAGAGGAAGATTATGGCTTCTTGTGTACTATATTCTTGTGTATCTCTTTTTCAAAGGAGTCTCTCCATTGAACTGAATTCTGTTAAAGACTGATTGCACCTTCACGCACATACACAGCACACATTCATCTTACTAAGACTTTTTATTAAAACAGTAGCAAGCCACAAGTTGAGAACCAACTTTTCCATTTCTCTTCTTTTTTATTCACAAGAGGAAGAAATTAAAAAAATATCTGCTACAGTTGTCCACAGTCAGAACCTTCAAGATGGTAGATGTGTCTTTGTGATGGAAGTCCGTTTGTATGTTTATATGTTGGAGATGCATGTACAAAAGGGGTGAGACTTCAATTGCCAAGACAAGTCTTCCATATTGCAAATTTTGATCTTCCTGTGGATGTCATTGGGCTCTTCTATTGGTTTCAAATAAACTATAGTTTCTTCCCACAATTTTGAAATGTTTCAGTCTGATTGCTAGATCCAAATATATCAAGTATTCTTTCAAATCCTGATCTGTGAATTAACTTGGTTGGGAAAACACACAGTTTTCTAGTTATTATGATTTATTCTAAACTGAAAGAATGTGCCTCCAATCTCCACCCTACGTCCACAAAGAGCAGGAAATCCATTAGGGTATCTAGAAAGTAGGAGATGCTGATGCCCTGATTCTGTAGCACTAGAGAAGATTAAATTTGAGATGAAAGGGTGGCTGCATTAGTAATGCATTTATGAATAAACGATGCCAGGAAAAAAACATTGTTCTTTCAGTATTTACTTTAATTGGAAATACATTTTTCTTTTTTATGGAGTACCACATTTTCTTCAAAGGTGGGCCAATGAAAATATATAACCATGCATTGTTTAAAACTAATACAGCAGAATCAATGGTTATCAGCCAGGGTGACTGAGGCTACCACTGTCAAACTTCACTCTAAACATAGATTGAAAAAATATTGTTTCAGCCAATGGCACTTACATCTGCACTTGTCATTATTCTCTTCAGCAACCTTTCTCTAAAACAGGGATTTGAAAACTGACGTAAAATTTCGAATCTGATAAACTTTCTTTAATTTTCAGCATTGCTTATTTTATGGACTCCTGGTCCAATCTTAATGAAGTCTTAGGAACCGTTTAGGTTCACTTGATTAGTTCCCTTTAACCATGAAATCAAGAAATTAAGATAAGCAAAGGTCAAGAAACCAAATGATTGGTTGGTTGTTGGTTTTTTTTTTTCATTTAAACCATAGTGTGCTCAAAATACTTCCTCTGGACTCCTTCACCAGTTCTGATGCTCTAATTAGGCAGAAAATTAAATAGCTAACCAAATTGTCCTGGCAGATTTTTGAAGGCACTGCGACTTAACTATAAATCTCACCTTTTTCAGCAATTCTGTGTTATGTTTCCTCCACCTCCGATGAGCCCAACAGAATCCCATTTAACTAATCTTTACAGTAACACCAAAGATGGCTGGGAATCAGCATGCTGTTTCCTCCACACCAACTATTCTCCTTGTAAGTCCTGGCAAAGAAGAAAAACCTGAAAAACCTACAGATTGGCCACTATTGTAGAGAGTGGCAAAGCGAAGTAGGACAGGAGAATATGACAAGGCTCCACAGTGCCTTGATGAAAGAAAGGGAGAGAATTTCTAGGAACTTGGGAAGGTCAGTGGAAACTCCTACCTTGCTGCTTCAGGGAAAGCCTGCAAAAATGCCAAATGGGACTGACTAATTTTTTTCAGTGGAGAAAAGAATAACCCTAAATGCTAGGAGAGTAATATGAAGGAGGAAAAAAAAAAGCGAAATAGCTTGATATATATAAAGGCAGCAGGTCTGGAGCAATAAAGCTGCAGAAAATATAGATAATAATATGCTTGAGAAATATTTAAGCAATAAAGTGCGTAGTCATAAAATGTAGCAAAGTAAATCTCAATTATACATTAACAGAAGCTGAGATGATATAATAAAACAATGAAACATGATACAGGTAGTTCTCGACTTACGATCGCAATTAGGGCTGGGAACTTGGTAGCTGGGGAAACTGGACGTGAAGTGGGAGGTCATATGACTGCTTTGCTGAACAACCACAATCCCACCACTGGGGGGGACAGGGGTGGCTGGGGCAGGGGTGGTATTCACTTACCTTCGCTACCGGTTCGCAAATGTGAGTGCACGTGCTTCTCTCGCAAGGGCGACCTCTGTGCATGCGCAGGGACTTCCATGCATGCACAGATCGTCAAAAATGGGATGTGATGACATCTGGGCAGGTGGGCGGAGCCTCCCGCAGCAGCTGCTACCGGTTCTCCCGAGCCGGATAGAACCGGCTGAATACCACCACTGGGTGGTTGCTAAGCGATCTTACAAGTCATGAAGTGGATGGAGTCACAGGTGAAGACACCTGTGGGGGGTGGAGGTCCCTCAGGGGGGCAGGAGAAGTCTGTGAGTGAGTTGGAGGTACTGCAATATGGTGCAAAGCTACTGCACTCCAGGAGACCCCAGCCCATTTACCCTTCCCCACAAAAGCATCCCCACTTACCTTTGCCTTTTTCTCCAGGTACTGACAGGGGTGCTCAGGCTATGTAATACACAGCCTTCTTATTGAGGCCACCTCGAACCAATTTCTTAGTGGGCCTCCATTGTTGCAGTGCTTTGGAAGTCACCTTCTCCAAATCATGCAGTGAGAGTAGAGCCCATACGGAGAATGGTACTGGTAAGAAGACTTTTCATTGCATAGGGTGGGTGCATTTGTGAGTAACTGGAGAAAAATGGCAAAAATGGGGTTCTCTTTGAGCACCGATGGGAGAAGATCTGTGAAAGCCTGTTAATTGACCAAACATCTTGGCTGTAAAGAGACAGAAGAAGAGTTTAAATTATATCTCCATCGATCACAAGGTGAGTCATGGATGGAAGGCTGATCTTTTTCAAATTAGCTTAAAATTTAATTTCATATTTAGATGTATCAAAAATTGAGAGAAGGCAAGGCCCTTTATGTAATCCAGATGCATCAAAACTTACTACATTGGCTTTATAGGATGATTTTAGTAATGTGGAAGTGATGTGTTTAATCTTTAGTCAATAGTCATATTATGGCCTTTCCATTTTATGCCCATGAAATTTGTCCAAGAAAAAGCCAGTTTGTTTCCAGACATTTTAATCCCCCAAATTATATATTCTACTCTCTAAAACACATTGCAGTTACAGACTTCCCAAAAACCAGAGCTGGTGTCAGCCTCCGCCTTTATATTGCTTGCTTCCTTGGCTGCCATTGAACAGGGGAAGGGGGGAACTATCTGGATGTCTGGGGGTGGTGGTGGTAGTGAGCTGGTGGAGTAAATTGGAGAAAGTTTTCCTCAGCAGTTTTCTCTGCAGGTGGAAGGCACACTGATAACCAGTCAAGGTCAACTGTCGTGGCATACCAGGAGTATGGAGCCATCGGAAGCTGCACACCACATGACCCCTTGGGGGGATGTGGATTGGATAATCCTGACTGGACGATTGGGGGGAGGGTTTTAAAGATGCTTTCTATATGTGATTTTCGCGCCTGTTGCCTCAGACCTTGCTTTTCTTTGGTTGCATTCAGTTCATACTCAGTAAAAGTACCTTTCTCTATGAAAATGGAGTCGGGGGTTTTCTCGCTTGAGTATTGAAAGGAGGCATACCTGACATATTTTGAAGATATGTCTGAAGGGCAAAGAAGGCTAAGGAGATAAATTCAGGTAATTCTCGACTTACAGCAGTTCACTTAGTGACCATTCAAAGTTACAATGGAACTGAAAAAGTAACTTATGACCATTTTTCACACTTATGACCATTGCAGCATCCCCATGGTCACATGATTAAAATTCAGAGGCTTGGGAACTGACTCACATTTATGACTGTTGCAGTATTCTGGGGTTATGTGATCTCTTTTTGTGACCTTCTGACCAGCAAAATCAATGGGAAAACCAGATTCACTGAACAACCAGGCTCCTAACTTAACAACTGCACTGATTCACTTAACAGCTGTGGCAAGAAAGGTCATAAAATGGGGCAAAATTCACTTAACATGTGTTAAGTGAAGCTTAACTTAGCAACAAAAATTTGGGGCTCAATTGTGGTCATAAGTTGAGGACTACCTGTAGAAGTATGCAACTTTTAAGACAATGTATACTGGGGAGAACATGACAAAAATCAAGCAAGCTCCAGACAAAGCTACATTTGATTTAATCTATTTTACCCTTAAATGTAATTAAAATCGAATTCAGTGCCACTAAAATGAAATTCAATGGCGAAACAAGTAAGGTTCTACATTTAGGCAAGAAAAACAAAATGCACAGGTACCATATATGTGGTACCTTGCTCAAAAGTAGTAACTGTGAGAGGGATTTTGGAGTCCTAGTGGACAACAATTTAAATATGAGCCAGCAGTGTGCAGCAGCTGCCAAAAAAGCCAACACAGTTCTAGGCTGCATAAACAGAGGGATAGAATCAAGATCACGTGAAATGTTAAATACCATTTTATAATGCCTTGGTAAGGCCACACTTGGAATATTGCATTCAGTTTTGGTCGCCATGATGTAAAAAAGATGTTGAGACTCTAGAAAGAGTACAGAGAAGAGCAACAAAGATGATTAGGGGATTGGAGGCGAAAACATATGAAGAATGGTTGCAGGAATTGGGTATGTCTAGTTTGATGAAAAGAAGGACCAGGTAACATGATAGCAGTATTCCAATATCTCAGGGGTTGCCACAAAGAAGAGAGAGTCAAGCTGTTCTCCAAAGCACCTGAAGGGCAGGACAAGAAGCAATAAGTGGAAACTAATTAAGGAGAGAAGCAACTTAGAACTAAGAAGAAATTTTCTGACAGTTAGAATAATTAATCAGTAGAACAACTTGCCTCCAGAAGTTGTAAACGCTGGAAGTTTTTAAGAAGAGATTGGATAACCATTTGTCTGAAGCCGTCTGTTAGGGTTTCCTGCCTAAGCAGGGGGTTGGACTACAAGACCTCCAAGATCCCTTCCAATTCTGTTGTTCTGTTCTGTTCTGTTCTGTTCTGTTCTGTTCTGTTCTGTTCCGTTCCGTTCCGTTCCGTTCCGTTCCGTTCCGTTCCGTTCCGTTCCGTTCCGTTCCGTTCCGTTCTACACAACAGTTTCATTCTTGCAATAGTGGCAAATATCTGTAGCTCGGGTGTAGGATGAGGGTGAAGGTTTGTTCTCCGAGCTTGTGAGTTGGTTTCTGAATGTTTCATTACCAGGTTAGGTAACATCTTCAATGGAGTTTAGGGGATGTCAGTGTCAGTGTTCTTCTATTTATAAGGGCTTCAGGTGTGGGTGTGTCAAGTGAAGGTCTTGTGATGGGTTAGCTGTGAGTCATCGGTGAATTTTGTGATGGGTCTTCTGATGGATCTTGTTATAAGATTACATCAGGTCAGGGCCACTGGGAAACTTTCAGAAACCAATCCACAAGTTCAGAGAATGAACCTTTACCCTCAGTTTCATTCTTATTAACTTTTTCTTTTGTGCCATTAAAATTATCATTTAGTTATAGTGGCCCTGGAAATGCTTCCAAGACTTATTGGGAAGTTCTAGAGATGCTTCCTAGATTTTCAGGGTTACATTATAGTCTTGAGTGTCGGGCTCTGCTTATTTGTGCTTAAGGAAGAAGAATCACGGTAGCTGATCTGACATCTCACAAATTTTGGTTTTAAGAGTACATAGCTCAGATGAGCAAAACTGTCTTGTGATTGGTGTCATACCATCATAGCTTCATCCTGCAAAGTACATCCTTGGTGTCAATTTAGATCATTTGTGTAAGGACATCATTACACAAGGAACTTCGATTTATTGGACTTTGGGAAATAAGAGGTAACTCACCTATGGTTAGTTCCTTGAAATGTGGTTACATTATTTTCAAACAGAAGGTGAACCACAATAGTGCAACCACTTCCCTTTCACTCCTCTTCCTCGTGCAAGGAAGATGTTATTTAGTGCTGGATGACCACACTCTTGTCTCTGGACTGGCGTACTGGAAATCTCAGTGCAAAATATGAAGTGCAGCTCAGAACAAGGAGCCACCAAGAGGTGTCCGGCATTTGAGATTTACCTGAAAAGCGTTTTCACACTAGGAAAACTGAACCATTCACTCATTGTTTAATAAGTTTGAGTAATATGCTTTAAAAAAACAACAACCCTCCCTGTGATATGCACTCACATCTCACACATTTAAATTGTTCATTCTCCAATTGCCTAAGGCAACGTTGGGATGACTTTTGAATCCTGGGATTCGTAAGTCATCTTCTACTAGAGAAGATAGCACATTGCAAGTTTACCTCCAGACACAACAGAAAAGGGGGCTTGTTTTATCTCAGCAAATGGCACATCAAATGTGTGCTCGCTAGGTGACAACTTCAGTAAAATCTCTTGAGAAAAGTCAACATCATTTTGCTTCCCAGGCTTTCCGGCGGGATGCTGGGCCTTAGTTTCCAATGGCAGCCAAAAAACTAAATCTGTATTGGCTTGTCAATGTGTAAGAGATCCAGTTATAAAAGGACGTGTTGACATTTGTTCTGTTTAAGCTGGAGATTCATCATTCAAATAACTGTGTCCAAACAATGAAAATCAGGGAACTGTAATAAAACCTTGACACACTGTGTGATCTCACCAATTGGTTAGGAAGCAAGACAAGAGAGTGTCCTCCCATCACTTTATTCCAAGGAAACACAAAGGATTATGTTCACATTTCTCTTTTTCTTTCTCTCTCTCTCTCACACACACACACCTATAACTGCACCAACACAGGCACGTACACACAAATTTATCCTACTTTAGCTCTTTTTCTTATTCACTGATAGAATTTACTTTTTTTCTTTCACTTTCCTCAAGAACTAAATATATATTTTTTTAAAAGCTTTGAGCTAAATCTTGCCTTGAGAAAATTATGCTAACAGAGTACGAACAACAAAAACATTATTTGCTTGGCGTATATATTATTTTATAGCCTTGTTTCATTCAGTGAAATGGAGTCATGTCTCATTTGAGAACTCGTGAAATTCTCAGTGATTTTCTATCAAACAGGAATCAGCTAAGGTCTGTTTAGCTTCAGCAAGGTGACTGGTCCCTTAGTCCTCAGTTTGTCCATTGTTGCTATTACTCTTCTTTTATTTCAGTAGACATAAAGCAGGGGTGAAATCCAGCAGGTTCTGACAGATTCTGTAGAACCGGCAGCGGAAATTTTGAGTAATTCAGAGAACTGGCAAATACCACCTCTGGCTGGCTTAACATTATTTTCTACTCTCCAGAGTGACCTGGCAAATTCAGTGTTATCTCTTGGCTTTCTCTCATTCCCTGGCCATGATTTATCCTGTCATTTTTGCAGCTGAAAAAATTTGGTTCGGTTAAATGCCAAGTTAACTTCTTCTGTGGAACTTTTCCATTGGGAAGTATGGCCAACAGGAAGGCTTTGGATTGATGGAAAGTCATCAATCACACTCTCCGCCATCTTGAACAGACAAATAAATATTCCTTTTCTGCTGATGGGAAGTTAGTTGTGGGTAATTTCCAGTTACCTTTGAACCAGCCATATTCCCAGACAAACCCTACATACAGATTAGACAATCATGATCTCCACTCAGTTTGGCTAGTAACAAATATAGCTTGATGTTTATTTATTTAAAAAAAATCATCAAACATTATTTGGCAAAACAGGGCAAAACACAGGCAAAAGATGGAGAAAGGGAACCATGAACAAAAGGCAATAATTTATTATCTGTCTGTCTGTCTATCTATCTATCTATCATCTATCTATCATCTATCATCTATCATCTATCATCTATCATCTAGCATCTAGAATCTAGCATCTAGCATCTAGCATCTAGCATCTAGCATCTAGCATCTAGCATCTAGCATCTAGCATCTATCTATCTATCATCTATCTCTCATCTCTCATCTAGCATCTAGCATCTAGCATCTAGCATCTAGCATCTAGCATCTAGCATCTAGCATCTATCTATCATCTATCTATCTATCTATCTATCTATCTATCTATCTATCTATCTATCTATCTATCAAAAAACCAGAACTTTTTTAGAGCCATTGGAAACAATTCTCTAAGTAATTACTAGGGTCAATCCTAAAAGGACTGGTGTTTGCTTATTCCACCCTTAACCCATCTATGTACACAAAGCAACAGAATAGAGACGGCAAGTGGTGCACAAGTGATCCCATCTCCATAAGGAACAATTTGGTGAACAAGGACGATGCATCCAACAAGAGCACCACAAACAAATTTGAAAGAAATTCTTAAGGTCCCTGAAAATAAGGTAGAAAAACAAAAATGTCTTCTGCAAGATAAAAAAATCTTTTGAGAAATTGTAAACAGATTTTGGCAAAACATTAGTATTTCTTGTTCGATATTTAGATAGGAAATCTATCTAAATATCTTTCTTGAGGAACCTTCTGGCATTTCTAGCAGTGATATTGATCAGCAGCTGCAACCTCGATTTAAATTTCCCACAATGTCACCAAGCAACAAAATATTAAAGATGCTGTGGGAAATTTTGTTCTGTCTTGTGTGTGAGACAGAGAGAGAGAGAGAGGTGGAATCTGGAAAAGCCTAACTGTCCATTAAACATTAACATTTGATGTGCGGTTTTCCACCAGAAATTCAAAAGTGCTTTTATGCAAGTGTTGGATTTGCCCACAAAAAATGTACAATAAAATGTGGGGGCATTGTTACTAGCGAGTGAAGTGATTGTTGACTATCAGAGTGAATAATGGCACATTGCTTCAGCCATTTTAAAATGGTATGGCACCAGTGTCATCTTTGTATCTTTCCCCAAAGAACTTTAGGAGTTTTAATATCATGAAATGCTAAGGTATTATTGTTGAGGAGAGTAATATTAGGAAGTGTTGGGTAAGTAGCTGACTCGCTTGCTTCTTCCTTGCATTTTTAGATGACATCTCATTCAAAGAAATCTCAAAGAGCTTTAGTATAATTAAAAACAAATGGATCAAATAATTAATTCAAACATACACTAAGGCATTTTATAAAAATGTAGCACAGACCACAGAATAAAATCAAAAACATTAAAGCAGGACTAGAAAATAAAAAGAAAAACATTAAAAATGACAATAGCATTAATGTATAATGCAAAGGCCTGGGAGAATATAATCTCTTTGCCTGATCCTGATGGGAGGTGATGCCAAGCATACAGGGGAATACTGAAAGGAGAGAGTTACTTCCAAAGAGCCAGCTCCTAGATAGAGGCTCACTAGAACTCATCATCAGAGTGGACCTAAAGCAACTCCTTCAAAGATAACCTTCTGGTCAGTGGTGAATTTCAATTTTTTTTACTACCGGTTCTGTGGGTGTGGCTTGGTGGGCGTGGCATGGTTTGATGGGTGTGGCTTGGTGGGCGTGGCATGGGAAGGATACTGTAAAATCTCCATTCCCTCCCCAATCCAGGGGAAAGTTATTGCAAAATCCCCATTTCCTCCTGATCAGCTGGGACTTGGGAGGCAGAGAATAGATGGGGGCGGGGCCAGTCAGAATTTTTACTACCGGTTCTCCAAACTACTCAAAATTTCTGCCACCAGTTCTCCAGAACTGGTCAGAACCTGCTGAAACCCACCTCTGCTTCTGGTATGAGTAACAAATGTAGGAGGAGGCATTCCTTCAGATATAAAGTTCCCAAGCAATGAAGCAGGAAATGCTATCAGATCAAGCAGAAATTCCTCAGCATCACTGGATACTGCCAAATAGGTAGCAATTCCACCCTCAACTAACTTGGACAGCGTCTCCAGAAGGTTAGCATTCATCTAAACTTGTTATAAACTTATTATAAGGGGTGCGGTAGCTCTGTGACTAAGATGCTGAGTTTGTCGATTGAAAGGTCAGCAGTTCAGTGGTTCGAATCCCTAGTGCCATGTAATGGGGTGAGCTCCCATTACTTGTCCCAGCTTCTGCCAACCTAGCAGTTAGAAAGCATGTAAAAAATGCAAGTAGAAAAATAGGGACCACCTTTAGTGGGAAGGTAACAGCGTTCTGTGAACCTTTGGTGTTAGTCATGCTGGCCACATGGCCACAGAGACATCTTCGGATAGCGCTGGCTCTTCAGCTTTGAAACAGAGATGAGCACCACCCCCTAGAGTCAGGAACGACTAGCATATATATGCAAGGGGAACCTTTACCTTTACCTTTAAACTTGTTATATTTCTACTGTAGTATTTTGAGCAACTTCCTAGAGCGTGTATTGAAAACTCCTTTCCCTAATTAATTGTGTTTTGGAAATTTTCTTCTCCCCCTTTTCTCCTTAGTGACATATCCAGGTCATAACCCAGTGCCCTGAAAATCAACTAGATTCCAATGATAAATGAGTTTACAACAAAGACCTTCAATATGTGATGGTGGATTTTGCATCATGGATAATTCCAGAGGATAATGTCAACTCTCAGGTCAGCGTCTCACACAGCATAAACAGATGGCACAGCTAGAAATGTCTACTTAATTAATTTCAGACTATCTCACCTTTTTAGACTCTTTCTTCTGAGATGCTACTCTTCTGCTAATCACATTTGACAATGAAACAATGGTGAGCATAATATCAATGAACATACTTATGTATTTGTGAATTTGCCCTGTTTATGATAATTGTAATACGGATTTTATTCCTAAATGTTATTCAAATGTGCCCCTGGGTTTGTACCAACATACAGCATGTTCCTCCTATTTGGTGGGCGGTGGACAACAGCATGTATGCTGGCTTAGAAGAGCAGATCATGCTTAGCAGCTCTACTCGTCTTTTGGCATAATCTGTCAAACTGTCCTTCCCATTATCAGAAAATGCTTCTTGTGCCTGGGCATAACTGAATCTAGCCTACTCTCTTCTTTACTAAAAACATTGTGAGTACTCTTGAACATGCTACATGCACCTTGACTGACCAAAGCCATGATAGGCAGTAGATAGAGAAATATTATAAACAGTATGAAAGATGAAGACAATGAATTAACTTGGTGATGGAAGATCCAGAAATGAATTTGAAGGAAAGCATGCATTAATTCAGAATGAGATATGGAGGGAACATTAGTTGAAATTAACAGTTGGGTAAAACAGGACAAAACAATACAGAAAAGTGCCTGTGCCATTTGTAGACCGAGGAATGAATAATAATAGTGATTCTTTGATAAGATGAAAGTCAACTGGATGGTTGAAAATCAAGTGGAAATTAATCTTCCAGGTTCCACCACATCATATGAACTGCTACTTGCATCATTACTTTCCTAATATAAACATAAAACATTGTGAGTACTCTTGAACATGATAAAGGTAAAGGTAAAGGTGCCCCTCGCACATATGTGCTAGTCGTTCCTGACTCTAGGGGGTGTTTCAAAGCCGAAGAGTCAGCGCTATCCGAAGACATCTCTGTGGTCATGTGGCCAGCATGACTAAATGCTGAAGAAATGCTGAAACAGAACGCTATTACCTTCCCACCAAAGGTGGTCCCTATTTTTCTACTTGCATTTTTTACGTGCTTTTGAACTGCTAAATTGGCAGAAGCTGGGACAAGCAACAGGAGCTCACCCCGTTATGTGGCACTAGGGATTCGAACAGCTGAACTGCCGACCTTTCGATTGACAAGCTCAGCGTCTTAGCCACTGAGCCACCGTGTCACCTCTTGAACATAATACAATAACACAAATAAGTTATTATTTGTATTGTCTACTTATTTGTATTGCATTATATTGCTCAAGAGTTGAATAATGTGTGAATGAAACAGCTTGAAGATTTATATTTCTTATTTTGCCACGACTCTTCATTTCTTGCTATTCTTTCCTTGCATGACTCCAATCATTTTGCCTAATTAAATATTCCAAGGTTCTCCTGATACTTGTCTTTCGGTAACTATTTTGTTTACTGATAGCAGTAAGTTTATTAACTTTTCATTTAATTGCAATCCTGTAGGATCAGATCATAATTAGAAATACTTGCTAGTGTATATATATTTGGTTAAGAAGAGGGCTTTATCCTCGCACATTTATCAATGCCTATTCAAAAAGGGATGTGGTGGCTCAGTGGCTAAGATGCTGAGCTTGTCGATTGAAAGGTCAGCAGTTCAGCAGTTCGAATCCCTAGTGCCACATAACGGGGTGAGCTCCTGTTACTTGTCCCAGCTTCTGCCATCTAGCAGTTCGAAAGCACTTAAAAAATGCAAGTAGAAAAATAGGTACCACCTTTGGTGGGAAGGTAACAGTGTTCCATGCGCCTTCGGCATTTGGTCATGCTGGCCACATGACGACAATGATGGCTTCGGGCAGCACTCACTTTTCGACTTTGAAATGGAGATGAGCACCATCCCCTAGAGTTGGGAATGACTAGCACATGTGTGTAAGGGGAACCTTTATTTTTACCTTATTCGAAAACTGATACATCAGTGTGATGATATGCTGACATTTTATCCCAAATGTTAAAAAATGGACATATGCTTCTGTTTAAAGTCAATTTCAAAGAAAACAATGACATTTTCAGAAACAGAAGAACATCTCTATGCATGAATTCAAGATATATAAATTTTGCTTCTATCTAGGTTATAAAACTTTGGAATAATAGAATTTGGAAATAGATTGCAAGATGAATATGTGAATACACAATAGACTAATACAAATTGCACTGGTCATCAATACACAATAACAAACAATAGATACAAACTCAAGGTAAACCGCTCCAAACTCAATTGCAGAAAATATGACTTCGGTAACAGAGTGGTCAATGCCTGGAATGCATCACCTGACTCTGTAGTTACCCAAACCCCCATAACTTTAACCTTAGACTGTCTACTGTTGACCTCACCCCATTCCTAAGAGGTCTGTAAGGGGGCGTGCATAAGCGCACCAAAGTGCCTACCATTCCTGTCCTACTGTCCCCATTTATTCGTATCAATTTCCTGTGTTCATATTCATGTTTATACTTATACCTATTATCTCGTACATGTTTTACTAAAGAAATAAATAAATAAATAAATAAATACATACATACATACATACATACATACATACATACATACATACCAAAAATCAATAGTAGGGTCAGAAAACTATGATCAAGCGTATCAGAAATTGCTTTCATTCTATATCTATTGACCTTAAGGAACTGTGAAGATCACATTCCAACCCATACTACTAGATCCAATAGCATGTGACTTATCCAAAAGAAGCTGTCATAGATCATTTGTTCCAAATATCTTTCTCTGTGGTGCTGACCTTCCTTGAGGCAAAGGATTTATGGTATGGCACCTGCTCAAGAATACTTGTTCAATTTCACTCTGGCCTGGAAAGTACTTGGAGTCCAGTGCTTCACCTTATTTTCCTTTGACAGATGCCAATGTAGAAGAAAGTTAAAAGTGTTCTTCCAAGGGAATTACAATACCTTTACTTAAGTTCCATAACAACCTGTGTTTTTAGTGGAAAATTTCTGCGGTCCTACCTTCCAATTTTCCTCTTTGTCCCAGACTTTCAAAATCTGATTGGACTGTCCAGTCATTCCAGACATCTGCAGGTTTGTTCTCTGTTTTTATTTTGCTTATTTTGTAACTTATTTTGTGGGAACGGAAAACCATGATTGAATATCGTTTCTTTGTCCAGGGCGCTAAACTGGACAATATGAATAGTCTCATGGTAAAGTCTGTAATCATCATTGTCTTTTTCTTTTTCGTTGTTTTGTTTATTCGTTGCCAGATTTCTTTTTAAAGCAAATAGATGTCTGTGGCAACATTCAGTGACCTGTTTTTATTTGGCATTAATATTATATAAATATGAACAAATAATAAACAATAATACCGCCTCTAGCATTAATAATTAACATCATTTTTCTTCCTAACAGTACCAGAAAAATTATTAGCTGTAATCAAAAGAAAACAATTAATGAATTAACTGTGAAAGGGTGAATTGAAGTGTACATCGTGTGTAATGTTTACATTATATATTATAGTGACTTCAAAAGAACATTTCTTAGCAATATACTGAAGATTAATAAACACTAAAAGTATGTTTCTATATTTCAGTTCAATCCAAAAGTAATACCGGGGAAAAGCTACATAGGCTTTATCAAGTACTTTTGGAAACAGTTTAGGACAGGGGTCTGCAACTTTAAACACTCCAAGAGCCGTTTGGACCAGTTTTCCACAGAAAAGAAAACACCGGGAGCCACAAAATCCTTCCTGTGCCTGACTATTTCTTGAGCAGCCACAAAACTAGCATATGTAGTTGAATTAAATGTTCTGTTTTCTTCTGAAGCTTTTATTTTCTTGGATTTATCCATGGTTGACCGACTGGGGGTTGAAAAGCTCAATAAATAGCGTGCTGGTGGGTATCGCAAATTATTAGTGGTGACGTATATTTTGAGTGACAGGGAGCCGCAGCAGAAGGGTGAAAGAGCCCCATGCGGCTCCAGAGCTGCAGATTGCTGACCCCTGGTTTAGGAGATCCAGGAAATTATTGACTGGATTTAGTTTAGAAAACGAAGATGGAAATAATATTTTTATTTAAAGTAATGGAACATTCTTACAAAGTTGCTAAATATGAGATTATATATCTAAATATGGGTTTATATACTATAGATGTTATATCTATATTATATATATCTATAGTTGTGAATTATTTCTCTAGGAAATTAATGTCAAAAAATGAATGGAATAAGGCAACATTGTTTGTTGCAATATAAACTATTTTTTAGTTTTATATTATATTATATTACATTACATTACATTACATTACATTACATTACATTACATTACATTACATTACATTACATTATATTATATTTTTATAAAACTATAAAATTCTTATTGGCTTAGAATTCATTTCAGGAAAGGTAATGGAGCCACATGGCCACCTTTCAATTAGTATTTATTTTATTTAGTCTATCTATATGCTATGTTTCTCTGGAAGGTTGTATTCAAAGTAGTTTAAAATAAATATTAAATTCATTATCAATATTAAATTAGCAAATCACATAAGGACTTAAATTACACCAATGAAGATACATGATTGTTACAATACAACGTGTGTTAAAATGCACCGGATTACAATCAACTCCTCAAAAAGAACATGTCTATCAACTCACACACCTTTAGAAAGAGAGTTTCAGACAGATGGATACAAAGCCATCCTTCCTGTTCTTTTGGCAACCATAGTGAGAAAAATACGACTTAGTTCTCTTCACCACCCAAACTGTCTGAATACCTCACAGTTGCAATGCTTTTTTCCCCACAGGCTGTTCTTGGCAGGTTCTCTACGATTTTGATAAACAGCTCCTTATTGCAGTAAATTCTGAAATAGTGATGGTCATTATCAAGTTGAGCTGTTCATCGAAATAATAAAGATCAATCCTCATGATCAAAGAGCCACATGGGAAGAGGAATGGGGGAAAAAAATGTTCAATGGCATATACAGTCACTCAACTCAGTGCAAATGCTTATTCGGTACGATAAAACATAAATGGACTCCATCTAATCTACCACGTTGGTTCTCCAGCATTTAGTGCATGCAGTTAAAGAATTCTGAATGAGTGTATGATTCATATCTAAGGTGTTCCCATTGCAGTTGAATTACCCTACTTCCATCCTATGTTACCGTGTTTCCCCAAAAATAAGACCCTGTCTTATATTTTTTTGAACCCCAAAATATGCGCTTGGCCTTATTTTCAGGGAGGTATTATTATTTTGGGGCATGTGGAACAAGATGGGGCTCCTCTTGCTGTCTTACCTCATTTCCAGCGCTGCGTTTAAATATTTCGGGGAGGGCTTATTTTCCAGGGGGGGGGTTATTTTAGCACATGTGCTCAAAAGCCTGACTGGGCTTATTATCAGGGGATGTCTTATTTTGGGGGAAACAGGGTAGCTGGAAACGCACTTGAGTGTAATTCCATTTCATCCAATTTCTACATCGTTCTCCAATTTTTTTTAAATTATGATTGAATAAGCACGATACATTTTTTATAAATGTGTAAGTTATTACATATAACTTAAAATGGACATTTGAAAAGCAATATACCCTAAGTTGGACATTTTATGTACTTTTATTCTTAAATAAGTCTTTTGACAAACAACAGCAGACACTGTTCTTGGAATATAAACAAGCCACCCCATTATTAAGTTCACAAGCAAACAACTAGGATGCAGGAACACATAGTTACCATAAGTGTTGTTCATTTGGACAGCTAGTCCTGCTCAGTAAACTTGGATGTGCCAAAATCAGGAATAAAACCTCTGCCATGGATGAGGCCTATGTTCAACATTTCATTGACGGAAAGCAAATTCAGTTTCCTGATATTTGGATAGTCTTTGTTCTTCCTGGAATCATATTCAGGCATAACTTCAGTGGCCTTAATGTTCAGGTTTTTATTTTTATACCTTTCCACCCAAGATGTGATAGAGGGGACGGCAACAATTTTGAATTAACAAAATAATAATTTAACTTCTGGTTGCTAGAAGAGCTATAAATATTGACGAAGTAGGCTGATTTAGAACTTAGACTCAGGATAACTTTATTGTCACTTTGAATGTACACTATTCGGCATACATTAAAATGAAATTTCATTGCATACAGCTCTCAAAGAGTCTCTGCCTCCAATAAACACTACATAAACATGACTAAATAAATAAATGAATAAATAAATACAAAATTATGCATATACCCATATATATTATATGACACAGAGAAATAACTCAGTCTAGTTCGAATGTATACATGTACATGGTGAGAAAAACGAATCATGTGAGTTTACCAGATGGATGGCATAGGGAACAAAGCTGTTACACAATCTGGTAGTCCTGCTAGAAATTCTTCAAAACCTCCTCCCAGAGGGGAGCAATAGAAACAGACTGTGAAGTGGGTGTATGAGGTCTCTAACAATGCTTTGAGCTCTAAGCATAGCACTTATAAGCAGTATGATTCTTTAGAAAGAATTTATTAATTTATTTGTTAAATTTATTTGCCACCTATCACTCTGTGGGGCTAATCTAGGTTAGCTTCACTCTCCAATGTCACTTCTCTAAATAGGTGCCCACCTGTTCGTGTGATGCAGGGGTGTCAAACTTACGGCCCATGCTTGGTTTAGCGAAGGGGGGGGGGGGAAAGTCACAATATATCATGTGACGACCTGAGTTTGACACCCCTGATGTGATGTATTATACTGTGAGAATAGCCTTGAGGAACCAGAGGAAGAGCCATCAGCCAAGACAACAGTTAGATAAGAGAAATACAAGTCCAAAGCAGAAATGTAATTTGAAAAAACATATCAGAGTAAATCCTCCCTAGCTCTCTTGAAGATCAAAGAAGGAGAGTTGCAAGATTCTGTTACTATAATCCTATAATCAAACTAGTATTAGAATTCATAATTTTGATTTCCTTGCCTGGTCTACCTCAAAGGGCTGCATTTAAGCTCTAATTTGTTAGGGATGAATTGCAACTTATTTTCCTCTCCTGTAGCCATTACTACTTCAATATCACCATTAATTCACTTGAGTGTAAGAAGAGATTAAAAGAGAGAGGTAGGAGGAAGTAGCTATGATAGCTCTCTCTAACATCATATTCAGGTGAACTAGAGGAGACTAATTGTACTTCTAATCCCTAGATGACCTCTTCTAGCTGTTTTACGTAAGTGTTAAAAAGCCTGAAGGAAAACAAAGAACACTGCCAACTTCTAACACATAAATGTCATTAGGCCACACAATGCTAAATTCTGAATTCCTTCCCCTCCTGGCCGATCGGGTAGGAACAGAACCTTCGGCATTATTGATATAGAATGGTCACGAAGCTAAGAACAATTTGTTCTTAACTCCAATGGTATGAAGATACAAATGGTTCTTGAATCCCTGGTGAAAACATTAACAAGTGTGTAGGAATGAATACCTGTGCTCTTTCATGGTCACAGAGCACCCACGTTACCAGCCCTTCATTTACGGAAATATGCATTTCATTATTCATTTTACTACCTTCACTTATTCTTAGTAGCTCACACATAAAAGTAACTCTTACAACTACAAATAGTACGGTATATACACTTATTTTCCTTATTTCCTACACCTGATTTTACAAGTAGCTAGCTACAGAGCCAGTCTTGTCCTCTCAAGAGTCAAGCCTGCTATAAATTACCTCTGAACTTTTCAGGAGAGTCAGGTTAAACTGTTGTTTTGAATCTCATGCATCTGAATCACCTTGGCATGATTTGATTCTTAGCCAAGGTAGAGTACAGTAAGTTTGTTTTCGAGAGTTGCAACCACACCGTACAAAGTACATAGTGGTCATTCCCAAAACATTAAAGGGACTGAAGGAATAAGACCATCAATAATATAATCTGCATTGTTGTTTTGAGGTGAAGGTCAGTCAGTGAGGGCATGAAATATATTTGATTCCCCCAATTTGCATTTGCCTCATGGTGCCAGTCTTCAGTGGAGGTGAGTGTATTGGCAATGAAGGGGAAAGTTTTCCGCCTCTACATCACCCACATTTAAATAAATCATATCATGTAGAACACTATAAAGTGCATTATTCAAATATGTATGTATGTATGTATGTATGTATGTATGTATGTATGTATGTGTGTATGTATGTATATATGTATCGGGGTGAAATCCAGCAGGTCCTGACAGGTTCTGGAGAACCGATAGTGGAAATTTTGAGTAGTTCAGAGAACTGGCAAATACCACCTCTGGCTGGCCCCAGAAGAGGGGTGGGAAGATTTTGCAATATCCTTCCCCCAGGAGTGGGGAGAGAATGATGATTTTGCAGTATCCTTCTGGAGTGGAGTGGGAATGGAGATTTTGCAGTATCCTTCCACTGCCACGCCCACCAAGCCACACCCACAGAACTGGTAGTAAAAAATTTGGATTTCACCACTGGCATGTATGTAGTACTCCATCATATGATTACTAAAACGTTTCCTGACCTAAAGTTGAGATTCTAACTTGAAGAAGAGATTTTCTACAATGCATCTTTTCATGTTAAAAGGCACGAATATGCTAAACTATTTTAGCTCCATTATTATTAACATCCCTTTGCCTATTAATTTGTTTTAACTGCTTTTACAGTTTTTAATGTTTAAATGTTTGTTATTGGTACTACTTTACTAGTAATGCTTTATTTTTGTTATATGCCACCCAGACGCACTTGTGAGATGCGCAGCTTAGAAACTAGAGATATCAGAAAGTTTCTGATCCATAGCTTATAATTTATGGAATAATAAATAAGAGCTGGGATAGGCCAGGCCCAGTGTTTGCCTTAACTTTTTACAGCGATAGATGCCATCTCGCCATCTCATCTCTGCCATCTCGCTTGGTGCTTACAAAGGAGCATGCAGCCGTGAGGCTGGTTAGCACCCTCCCTTCATCTTTTAGTTACATTTAATGTTCAATTTTGTTGCCTTGCCTCTATTTTAATTTTTTACATTCAGTTTTAATGCTGTTAACATTTATCTGTACAACTGTCAGGGTCCATTTGTGAGGGAGAGAGGCAGGTTCTAAGGTAGATAGATAGATAGATAGATAGATAGATAGATAGATAGATAGATAGATAGATAGATAGATAGATGATAGATAGATGATAGATAGATAGATAGATAGATAGATAGATAGATAGAGCGAGCAATAGCACTTTACAGCCCTCTCTAAGCGGTTTACAGAGTCAGCATATTGCCCCCAACAATTTGGGTCCTCATTTTACCTGCCTCAGAAGGATGGAAGACTGAGTCAACCTTGAGCCTGGTGAAATTCGAACTGCCAAATTGCAGGCCGCCAACAGTCAGCAGAAGTAGCCTACAGTACTGCACTCTAACCACTGTGCCACCATGGCACCATGGCTCAATAAATAGATAGATAGAAAATAGATAGATAGACAGACAGACAGACAGACAGATAGGATCCTGCTAACCTCAGCCTTATCAAAATAACAAAATGTCCTCTAAACCCTTAGAAGCCAAATTTCTTGACTGGATTGAATGTGAAGACATTTTGATGAATAGACCGGGGTTAGGATAGGTTGATCAATGCTAGGCCACAATACGACGTTACAACATTTAGTAGAAAATTATACCCACTCAGCTGGTTCACCCTTTATGCAGCTTTTATTGATTTTAGATTTCTGTTTGACACAGTGCCTAGATCTAAACTGTGGTATAAACTTAAACACTTTAAAATAGATAAATGTCTGCTGCTTTTGCTTATTAAAAGTCATGAGGATTCAAGATTGAAGGTCAGGCGTAGTAACCAAGGAGACATCACAAAAGAAATACCAATAAGGAGGGGAGTGAGACAGGTATGTGTATTGGCCCCGGGTGTATTGAAGTATTTTCTAAATTCACTCATGTTGTCTTTAAGTAATTCTGCCTTTTGTCTTCCCACACAAGTCCATAAACTGATTAGTATATTTCTGTATGCTGAAGATGCTGTAATTGTGCCCTTGATCTCTGTTGGTTGTAGAAGAATCTTGGGATCATTCATTTACTACTGCAATGAGGAGGAACTAATAATAAACTCTGCCAAGATCAAGATCTTTATTTTGACCAGACATCTGAAATAACAAATTTGGAAGTTAAGTGGACCCACCATTGAGTAGGTCAAGCACTTTAAATATTTAGAGATAGTTTTCCAAGTTTATGTAAACTGAAATACTCACTAGTTTACACATACCAAAATACACAAAGATAAGCCTTAGCCATCCAACCTTATTATTTTGCTTGAAACTGCAATTATTTAATTTGCAGCTAATAGCTCCAACCCGATTGCTGTATGTTATATGAGGCTCAACTAGGACCAATAAGTCCAGTCGAGCTTTTGAGCACATGGCAGTAAGGCCAAGTGCTTATTTCAGGGTTCAAAAAAATATAAGACAGGGTCTTATTTTCAGGGAAACACAGTAATATCAGCAGGTAAGTTCAAATCTTTGTGCATCTTCTTTGTGACTCTTGTGTTGAATTGACAAATTAGAAAGAATGCTCAGAAAACTCCACTTTCCCCTATATTTGATCCTCCTCTGCTTCTTGAAGATCTTATTTCTCAGTCGCAGGCCTGTCAAAGTGGTGGCACAGGGCCGGATGTATCACGCACAGGCCATGCCGACCCCAGCTCCGCAAAGGCAAAAAGTGTCACAATATGCCATGATACGTCAAGTGACACGATTGAGTTTGACACCCATGTCTCAGTGGGTCAAGATACTGATAGTTAGTAATGATAGAATGATGAAGTTGTAGTAGTACTTATTTTCATGTAAAGATTAAGGGACAGATTTTAACACCAAGGTGATTTAAAAGCTTTGTCTTTCGACCATCATAACACACCCATACTCTAATATTTCCTACCTATTCCTCACTTCATTACTGGGAATGTCAGGTCATAGATTGATCTTTCATCTTAAAAGAATGTGGCTTTACTCACAGACATAGGATTATGCAATCATTACTTATTTACCAGAAACACGTGGGAAAATAATGGATAGCCCATAAATTAAAATATAAAATCTTAGTATTTATTTTTATTTATTTATTTTTTCAAACTTTTATACCGCCCTTCTCCTTTCGGACTCAGGGCGGTGAACAGCCAGGATAAAACATATGTATATAAAAATTAAAATAATTTTAAAATAAATTAAATAATTTGGCCCATATAGTTAAAAGGTATTACAAATTCAAAATTTAAAATTTAAGATCGATATCACTATATAAAAGCAACATAAAATCAGGCCAGCCCGGCTAGTTGAAAAAGATGGGTTTTTAGGGCCTGACAAAAAGTCCGGAGGTCGGGAATTACTCATATCTCTGGGGGTAGATCGTTCCAGAGGGTGGGCGCCACCACAGAGAAGGCTCTCCCCCTGGGGGTTGCCAGCCGGCATTGTCTGGCTGATGGCACCCTGAGGTGGCCCTCTCTGTGGGAATGAACCGGCCGGTGGGAGGCAATCGGTGGCAGAAGGCGGTCCCGTAAGTACCCCGGCCCTAAGCCATGGAGCGCTTTAAAGGTGATCACCAACACCTTGAAGCGCACCCGGAAGTCCAGCGGGAGCCAATGCAGCTCGCACAGGAGAGGGGTCACATAGGAGCGCCCCGTTGCTCCCATAATCACCCGCGCGGCCGCATTCTGCACCAGCTGGAGCCTCCGGGTGCACCCCAAGGGGAGCCCCATGTACCGTGTTTCCCTGAAAATATAACCCTGTCTTATATATTTTTGAACCCTGAAATAAGCGCTTGGCCTTATTGCCATGCACTCAAAAGCCCGATAGTGCTTATTATCAGGGATATCTTATTTTGTGGAAAACAGGGTATATACAGAGGATTATATAGTACAGGGGTCTGCAACCTTAAACACTCAAAAAGCCATTTGGACCTATTTCCCACAGAAAAGAAATCACCTACAAAACCTGGGTGGGTGTGGCCAACTCGATGTCACTTACTTCCACCCCTCCAGCAATGCTTATCCAGGTTTTGTGGCTCCTGGTGTTTTCTGTGGGAAACAGGTATCTCTCTCTCTCTCTTTCTCTCTCTTTCTCTCTCTCTTTCTCTCTCTCTCTTTCTCTCTCTCTCTTTCTCTCTCTCTCTCTCTCTCTTTCTCTCTCTCTCTCTTTCTCCCTCTCTGTCACTGTCTCTCTCTCTCTGTGTGTCTTTCCCTCTCTCATCTCCCCCTCTCTCATCTCTCTCTCCTCCTCTCTCTCTGTCTCATGTGTGTGTGTGTGTTCCCTCTTGAACCATTTCCAAAAACAGGCAAGGATTGTTGTTGGTTGGTTTTTTTTTTTTTTTTTGCTGATGTTGTTCTTTCTTCTTCTTTGGGTGCTTTTTACCATATTTAAATCAAGAGTCATTTCAGGTTCCCAGATAAATGAAGCTCTTTTGTCCCCCTGCTGTGGCTCCCTGTCGGCTGAACCCACCACTGGCTGGCCCCGTCCCTTGCCCTCCCTTCCCAATCACTCCTCGTCTGGCCTGAGAAGGTAAGGGCGATGGCGGGTGATGAAGACTCACTCTATATTTCAGAGCAGGAGCGAAGTGCCCCTGTACTTGCCATACCTTGCAGGTGCTCCTTCCAGCCCTGGTTGGTGCTGCACACACCTCGGTTGCTCAGGGAGATGCGTGACTTTCTTTCTGCCCCGAGCCACTGGCTTGGCCTGGCTGCGGTCAATGCTGCTGCTGTTGCCTCCTCCATAGCCCACCCACTGCTCTCACAGCACCTTGCACAGCACAGTTAAATTTAGTGTGCTTCACAATGGGGGAGAGGGTGTCCCCTCCTCTTCCTGGAGCCCATTACAATGCAGAGCATTGGCCGCAGCCAGGCTGGGCCAGTGTCTTGGGGTGGAGAGCAAGTCGCACATCTCGCCGAGTGACCGAGGTGCGCGCAGCACCAACAAGAGCCGGAAGAAGCGCCTGAGAGATATGGCAAGTACAGGGGCGCTTTGCTCCCACTTTGGAATATGGAGCGAGTCTCCATCCCTTGCCGTCACCCTTACCTTCTCAGGCCAGGTGACGAGTGACTGAGAAGGGGAAGGTGAGGGGTGGGGCCAGCCAGTGGTAGGTTCAACAGACAGGGAGCCACAGCAGGGGGATGAAAGAGCTGCATGCGGCTCTGAAGCCGCAGGTCGCAGACACCCGGTAGACTAGAAAATAAAATTAAAAACAAAAACTCTAACTAATCAGGGTTTTATTTTTACTTAAATTTATGGAAAAGAAGAAAAAGGTAAAACCCACATAATTTTAAAGCATAGTTAAATCAGGCAAAATGTAACAGGTTGTGTAACTCTTGGTTTAACAGATGGCTTAAACATACTTGGTTGATCAAGAGTAAGTCAAAGAATGTTTAGTTAGATTATCTACAGGAAAATTTGGATGACTTGGATGCAAATGCTACCTCATCCTGGAACAGCCAACCTCAATTTAAATTTAAAATAACCCCTATGCTCTTGCATGGAGCAGAAATTTAGGGTCTATATTCTACTACAGTATTAGAACAAAGATAGCCCCCGTTAGATTTGATGATGGAACAGATGGACACAGCTCTTTCAGTAACAACAGTTCTTTATTAGTAGACCAGTGCAATGCAACAAACTGCTTGTCTGGCAGTTTCCCCTTTTATAGAGGGCTGCCAGACAGCTTAGCCAATGAGCTTCAAGTATTTTCCCGCCATTTTGGAGGACCTGAATGAAGCCTATTGCTCACTCCTTATATGGTACATAACAGCCCCAGCACTTGAGATGTATTTTGGGCGTAGCTCTAAGGATGTCTGCTGCAGCAGTTAGATCTGAATTGGGAATTTATGCAATTCATGCACTGTCTAAAATCAGAGCATATAACTACTGGCAAAAAAAATAAATAAATAAACGAAATGGAGACTGGTAAACACCCCAAGTTACGTTTATTAGAGCAGATAAAATCACAACTACAAACCATCTGGATTACTAAACTGACAAATTTTGCAAGAAGCTATGACTTTCCTGTCTCTTGTGTAACAGGAGAACAAGTTTAAAAAAGAGTTGCTCAAAGAATCATGGACATAGAAGCACAAAATGATATAGCTACTCTTAGTAAGGCTGGTAACTTGAAATGGCTGAGTAAATTATAAATGTACTTTTCAAATAGACAGCTATTTAAAGTTACAATTGCTCAAACATCTTAGGGAGATATTTACACAAGAGAGATTTGAACAGCTTGATACAATGGTCATATATGGGAGATTCCACTCTATACTATATAATGGATGTATCTGGATTTGCAGAGTGGCAGAGGTAGAAGACTTGGCTCACATACAATTTGATTGTTGTTTGTACAAGAAGGTGAGAGACAGGCACCTTGATTCACATATTAAATCAGGGGTGTCAAACTCAATTTCATTGAGGGCCACATCAGGGTTGTGTTTGACCTCAACAGGGGTGTATGTGGCCAGGGTATGTGTGGCCAGAGTGGGCATGGCCAGCTTGACATCACTTTTGTCGGTGGGGGGGGGGGGCACCTGTAGTGGCCAAGTGCAAAGGCAGGACTTTCCTCAGACCCTCCCTCCCTCCCTTTCATTATAATATCCTTCCTTTCTTCCTTTCCTCCCGAGCTCCATTTTTGCTGGCAGAGGCACCGCGGGCCAGTCCTTTGGGGTTTCTAGGGTGGCAGCATGGGCCAGATCTAAGCACTCTATGGGGTGGATCCGGCCTGCTGGCCTTGAGTTTGATACCCCTGTATTAAATGAATGGCCCATTGGGAATCCCATAATAAAACAACATGTCTTATGTGTTGCCAGAGTTTGGAAACAACATTTAATAGGGCACAGTACTTGAGTACTGAGCAGTGGCTCAGTGGGTAAGACATTGAGCTTGTCGATCGAAAGGTCGGCAGTTATATGAAAAATACCAGCTGAAAAACATTTGCCATGGCATCTTCACACATGAAAGGACATGACATGTAGGACAAAAGATTCAGGAAGGAAAGCAGATCAGATATAGCCAAATTGCAAGCTGCAATTCTTTGGTAGCTATAAGTTATGGAGGTCTATGGGACAGTGTGATAACCTTTAAGATGGGAATATCCAGGGAAGGCAATCCTCGATTCTTCTTCATGTTAAAAAATTCCAAGGTATAGGAACATGGTATAAGGGTGGCTCAGTGGCTTAGCTTGTCATCAAAAGGTCAGTAGTTCAGTGGTTCAAATCCCTAGTGCTGAGTAACAGGGTGAGCTCCTGTTACTTGTCCCAGCTTCTGCCAACCCAGCAATTCGAAAGCATGTAAAAAATGCAAGTAGAAAAATAGGGACCACCTTTGGTGGGAAGGTAACAGCGTTCCGTGTGCCTTTGGTGTTTAGTCACGCTGGCCACATGACCACGAAAATGTCTTCGGACAGCTCTAGCTCTTTGGCTTTGAAACAAAGATGAGCACCACCCCCTAGAGTCAGGAACGATTAGCACATATGTATAAGGTTGGCAGAAGCTGGGACAAGTAACAGAAGCTCACCTTTTACCTTCCTTTACTTTTCTTCCTTTACCTCTCCGCAAATCACAGTAAAGGAGACTGGAGCAAGTGATACCTGTCAGCAAGACTAGAAACTGAAATTCTCTGCACTGATTTCTATGAAATATACCAGATTTCATCCTGTATAATGACTTTGCTTTCCTCAAAGCTTCCTCTCAACTTGGAGAATTATCAAAAATGCTATGGCTGCAGTGCAGGACAATATAATAATTCCTGGATCGAGTTCTGTGACATTTGGAAGGCTTCATCTCTCTTAAGTGTTTAAGGTAGCTGAAAATTGTGGTATATTACGATTTTTAAAAACCCAAATCCATTAGATTTTTCTGTTCTTCCTCTTAAGGAAACCTTAATCTTCCCAAATAATGTCCCACAACCGGGAATGATTCAGAGTGAACTGCTGTTTAAACCAGTGCAAGATGGTTTGGTTGTTCTCCAAACAGAACTATCTGGGTTAGTTGATTTTTCTACAGCCAAGAGTCAAGTGCGTGATCTCTAGGGAGTTGACTTATCTGTATTATAGACTACTTTCCTCTATTCAATTCAAATCTTTATTGTCAGTGCACAACATATGTACAATGAGATTGGTTGAGGTCCCTCTAGGCTAGAGATGTATAGTCTTCATTTCCAAACTTTGGATGCCACCTTTTGAGATGTCCCCAGGTTGTAACCAGGGAAAATATTCTGGGCACAACTAGCAAATAATAATCTTAATTGTACATAAAATGTATTAATTTTTGAACGAGAAATAAATCAGACTTCGTTATTGTGATGCCCCCTTTCTATTACCTTTAGGAGGGCAGCCTTCAAAAGAAGTCTCAAATCAAGCCAAGGAGCTGAAAACAGCTCAGATCACTTTTTGCAAAGCTTGCCAGCATTTGAAGGGCAATTGGCTCAGCTAATAATCAGCTAGGAAGAGAGGCTGGAAGCAAAATCATTTATTTTTATCCCTTCCAATCTGCTCATTGGCAGCATCTTTATTCTGTGACATGTCATGCCCAGCATTGTGCTGACTCTTCTCTCTCTCTCTCTCTTTTTTTTAATTTATTCTTGAGCTGTAAAACTATTTGGAGGGATCAAGATCCCCTTTTCTTTCTTCGCCCATTCGCTTTTGCGTGCTTTACACTTTGAAGGTAATTACAAGATAGACAGAAGGAAGGCCGGCAAAGAAAAAGAGAGATTTAAGCCAGCAGATTTCCTTCCCCTTGAGAAGCTTTCACTGACCTAGTTCCACAGACTGCCACGTGATCAGCCTCTCCGTCAAAACAAACCATTACAAAGCACCAGCTTGAGATTGATTCAGGACCCTCCGGTCCTTAGCTGGTGTCTGGCGTCTTTGATCTCTTCACTGATCATAGGTGGATTGAAAGAGGATCCCTGAGACAATTAACGGTGCATTCCACAGGTTAAAACGAGTCAAAATAGATTTTCGTTTATGATTTTCTCTGTGTGTGTGTGTTGGGGGAAGTAAACATTTGAAGGAAGAACAGCCAAGCAGATTTAAGGATTAGCTGGGAGAAAGGTATATATGAAAAACACCAGCTGAAAAACATTTGCCATGGCATCTTCACACATGAAAGGACATGACAGCAGGAATCAGGGGTATATAATATGCTGCTCCACCTTTGAGAAACACTGCGTTTGAAACATGGTAAATATTACAAGACAGAATTAAAAGTAGGGTGGGCAACAAGGGAATTGTCACAGATGTGTATGATGTAGGACAAAAGGTTCAGGAAGGAAGGCAGATCAGATATAGCCAAATTGCAAGCTGCAGTTCTTTGGTAGCTATAAGTTATGGAGGTCTATGGGACAATGTGATAACCCTTAAAATGGAAATATCCAGGGAAGGCAATCCTCGATTCTTCTTCATGCTAAAAAACTCCAAGGTATAAGATCATGGTATAAGGGAACACAGTGGCTCAGTGGCTAAGACTGTGTGTGGGGTGCCGCAGGGATCGGTCCTCTCGCCCCTTCTGTTCAACATTTATGTGAAGCCGCTGGGCGAGATCATCCGTGGCTTTGGGGTGGAATTCCATCAGTACGCTGATGATACTCAGCTGTACATTTCTACCCCAGGCCATCCCAACGATGCCCTTGAAATGATGTCCCGGTGCTTGGAGGCCGTGCAGATCTGGATGGGGAATAACAGGCTCTGACTCAACCCTTTCAAGACTGAGTGGCTGTGGCTGCCGGCGTCCCGATATAGCCAGCTGGTGCCATCACTGGCTATTGGGGGTGAGTTATTGGCCCCCACAGAGAGGGCTCGCAACTTGGGCGTCCTCCTGGATGGATGGCTGTCTTTAGAAGAGCATATGACGGCCGTGGCCAGGGGGGCTTTTCATCAGGTTTGCCTGATCCGCCAGTTGCGTCTCTTTCTGGATCGGGACTCCTTACGCACGGTCACTCAGGCTCTTGTCACTTTCCACCTGGACTACTGTAATGCTCTCTACATGGGGCTCCCCTTGAGGTGCACCCGGAGGCTCCAACTGGTGCAGAATGCGGCCGCGCGGGGGATTATGGGAGCAACGGGGCACTCCCATGTGACACCTCTCCTGCATGAGCTGCATTGGCTCCTGGTGGACTTCCAGGTGCGCTTCAAGGTGTTGGTTACCATCTTTAAAGCGCTCCATGGCATCGGACCTGGGTATTTGCGGGACCGCCTTCTGCCGCCAATAGCCTCCCACCGGCCAGTACGCTCCCACAGAGAGGGACTCCTCAGGGTGCCATCAGCCAGGCAATGTCGGCTAGCGACCCTCAGGGGGAGGGCCTTCTCTGTGGCAGCACCCGCCCTCGGGAACAACCTGCCTCCGGAGATACACAGGATATCAGATCTCCGGGTTTTTTGCCATGCCCTAAAAACTTTTCTCTTCCAACAAGCAGGGCTGGCATAAACCCCTCCCCCCTTTTTTAAGATTTTGGATTTTTTAAATTGTCTAAACTGGGTTTTAGCTATGAGGTTTTTAAATTTATGGCCAAAATTTATAATTCTTTTAAATTTTTGTATCGATTGTTTTTTATTTCTGGCTGTACACCGCCCTGAGTCCAGCAGGAGAAGGGTGGTTTATAAATTGAATAAAATAAATAAATAAATAAATAAGATGCTGAGCTTGTCAATTGAAAGGTTGGCAGTTCAGCAGTTCGAATCCCTAGTGCTGCATAACCGAGTGAGCTCCCATTACTTGTCCCAACTTCTGCAAACCTAGCAGTTCAAAAGCACATTAAAAAATGCAAGTAGAAAAATAAGGACCATCTTTTGTGGGAAGGTAACAGTGTTCCATGCACCTTTGGTATTTAGTCATGCCGGCCACATGACCATGGAGATGTCTTCGGACAGCACTGGCTCTTCAGCTTTGAAACGGAGATGAGCATCGCCCCCTAGAGTCGAGAATGACTAGCACATATGTGCAAGGAGAACCTTTACCTTAAGTTCAGATCTACCATTAGTTAGAGGCTGGCATAGGAAGTGGAAGCAAAAAGTTATACTCCTTGCTGTGCTCCTAGCCACATGCCTTAAGATGACGTACAAGATTCTGTCACATATCCTAGAAGAATTCTTTATTTATTGTACCAATCTAGCCATTTCTTGTATGAGGGTATGGGAAAAGTTGGAATTGCTCCTTAGGCGCAGCTCAGAATAATCACCATTTGCCACAGAGAGTAAGGATGATCCCAAAGAAATGGAAAAGTCAATAAAGCCATTCCTTATCGCTTGTGTTCTATTTTATTCATATGTATTTTATTACAAGTTTTTTAAAAAGATAAAAACTAACAAGAACTGATATAAAGTAAAGAAAGAATTCCCACCCTTTGGAATATCATGCCCCTCGAGGTGTAGGAGAAGAAACAGGCAGAGCCAGGGGGCAGAGTTAAGCAACTTATCAAACTAGAGTCATTACATTCCCACAAATGTTCTAAATCCAGTCCCTCTTGAATTCTGTTTGCCCTGATTCACCACCAATTTACAATTGTACATTTGTTATCTAGATTTTTGTGCATAGGCTTGAGGAATAAACCTTCTTGACTGCAACTTAATGTATGGCTCTGATACTTTGAGACAGGTGAGATCTGCCTCCATGCTCCTGGCTTTTCAAAAGAGCCAAAAAACCTGGCTTGGCTAATGACTTGGGGCCGTGATGGCGAACCTATGGCACGGGTGCCACAGGTGGCACGCGGAGCCATATCGGTGGGCACACGAGCTCAGCTCCGACACGCATGCGTGCGCCAGACAGCTGATTTTCGGGCCTTCTGGGCCCACCAGAAGTCAGGAAACACACTGTTTCTGGCCTCCAGAGGGCCTCTGGGCGGGTGGGGAAGGCTGTTTTTGCCCTCCCCAGGCTCCTAGAAAGGCTCTGGAGCCTGGGGAGAACAAAAAACGGGCCTACTGGGCCCACCGTGCCATCACGTGCCAAAAGCGGGGGGAGCACGGGGGAGCGGGGCGCATAGAATTATGGATGTGGGCACGCATGCGTGTGACCCCACCGCACTCCCCCCACTTTTGGCACGCGATGGCAAAAAGGTTAGCCATCACTGACTTGGGGTCCCAAAAGAAGCATCCTACTTTGGAGGTGCTTAGAAGATCAGGAGAAGATCCCACCTGTGCCCTTTGCACAGATGGGTCCCTTTTTATTTAATCTCTTGTTAATTTTTCATATTTTAATTTTAATGCTGAATATTTTAATGGTCTCGTCGTTTTGTATTGTGCTTTTAAGATGTTATATAGGCCACTCAGAATCCCTAGACAGGTGACATATAATAAAAAAATAAGCAAACAAACTACATGTTAAGCAATTAAACTTCATGGAATGAAGTTTAAAAAGATATGTTAGGGTGGGAGGAAATATAATTTTCATTGCTAGGGAGAATTTCTGTGATTAGGATGAATGTTTTACCCCAAATACCTCTTTTTGTTTCAGACAATCCCTGTTTTAACAATTGATGCCCTATTTAAACAATGGCAGAAGGGTATATCTAAATTTATATGATTGGGGGAAAGCATGATTTAAATTTTAGCTACATAGGGCTAAACTAAATTTTAGCAAAAGAAAGAGGAAGGTTGGATCTACTTGATTCGAAACTATACTTTGCTGCTTGATGTTTAGCTTGGATGAAGGAGTGGGTTTGCTGAGAAACACAAGGCTACTGCAATTAGAAGGACATGATTTGATATTTATGTGGGAAGGATATTTGTAAATAAGTAAGAAAGTAAAAAGAAATGTTAATGTAGATTTTAAAAATCATTATGTTAGAGATGCCATATTGAAAACACTTAATAAATACAAATCTAGGTTTTGATTGGAAGCACCTTTGTGGCTTTCAGCACAAGAAGCAATTTATTGAAAAGAAATTATAACTAAAAATAAATGATTAACTTACCGTGACACACGAGATTTTTTTCAAAGGGAATGTAAAGTAAAATCAAGAGAAGATCTGAAAACAGAAGGTCATACTTGCCAGTGGTTTGCTTATGTACAGTTATCAGAAAGGTTCAAAGCAGATGAAAGATTTGATGGTTTCGAACAATGTAAAGATTAAGTTTGAAACAGAATTGGGTAAAAATAAGCCAGGGGTGGGATTCAGCCGGTTCAGGCAAACCAGTAGTTACGGCCAGCGGCTGGGCTCACCCCCCTGCCCTGACGCTATCCCATCTTATACAATCGCTGTGTTTTTGACACAGTGCGCATGTGTGCAAGGCGTGCGTACGAACAAAGCTATTCCATCCTATACAATCGCCGTGTTTTTGACACAGCGCGCATGTGCACAAGGTTCTGGGTGAACCGGTTGTTAAATTATGGGAAGCCCACCTCTGCGATAAGCATGTAATTGCTAAAATGCATAAACTTTTATTGAAATTTGAGACAGAAATCGAACAAGCGAAAAAATGTATGATAGAATGGGCTAAAAAATTTAGTTATAATACGCGAATAGAGCAATAGGAAAAATGTGATTGAAACGCTTGAAAGTTTGTGTTCAGTTTTACATCACGTGAGATTTTCAGAGAATGAACATCCTGCAGAACGTTGCTTCCTGCCCTACTTTGTCCAGCATTACTGTAATAGTCTGCTAAGTGATCAAAACAAAGATAAGGGCCGGAAACGTGCTCTAGGAATCTTGGGTGCCTGAAAAATCTTCTCCATTTCCCTTATTGTATATTGTAAATGGGGCAGTAAAAATTCCTGCCAGCTTTGGCAAAAAGACAAGCAGAGGCAATGCTCAACATGCCCATTAATTTGAGTGCTAAAAAGCACTTACTCTTCCTTATTACGGTGAGCAGACATTCATCCAGACATGTGCTCATCATATCTGTAAAAGCTCAACTGGCTGATTTTTTTTATTTTTTGGGGAGAAATGTTTGTTTTGACTGGATTTTATAGGGAGGCCTAACCGAGCAGAATTTCAAGTTCCAAAACTAGCAGACTGGCAACTCAATGAAACTTTGCTTTTGCCTAAACCTATTGCCTTATAATGTAATTTTGGTGGCCTCTCCTTGCCTCTCCTTGAGGCAAGCATGCCCCCAAAATGCCATGTGTCACCTAAAACTTGGCTCTCACCCTGGGAAAGATTTGGAAGGGCTCAAAGCAAAAACAAACAAACAAACAAACAGGAGTAATCTCTCGCTACCTCCTGCTGTTTGAAAAAAACCTGTTGTGCTAGTGGTGGATGGAAAAGGGAAAAGATTCTCTCAAGACAGGTCCTACTGCCTGTGTAGGAGCTGGATAATTTTAGAATGAGGCTTTACGGAGTACCTGTTTTGTTTCTCTGGGAAGCACACAGCCAATTTGGGATTAATCACCTTTTTGTTTTTAGGAAAAGATAAGATATTTTAAAACCAAAATGGATTACATCAGTTACAATGCATTTGAGAGCCAGTTTAGTGTAGTGGCTAACATACCAGGCTAGAAACTGGGAAACCATGAATTTTAGTCCTGATTTAGGCACAAAGCCAGCTGGATGACCTGGGGCCAGTCACTTTCTCTCTGCCCTACAGAACAGGCAATGGCAAACCAGCCCTGAAAAACCTTGCCAAGGAAACTTCAGGGACTTGTCCAAGCAGTCTCTAAGAATTGGATAATGGAATAATGATAATAAAACATACAATTACCCAACCAAAACTTGACTGTAGACCAGGGGTGAAATCCAGCAGGTTCTGACAGGTTCTGGACAACCGGTAGTGGAAATTTTGAGCAGTTTGGAGAACCGGTAGTGGAAATTTTGAGTAGTTCGGAGAACTGGCAAATACCACCTCTGGCTGGCTCCAGAGTAGGGTGGGAATGGAGATTTTGCAGTATCCTTCCCCTGCCACACTCACCAAGCCACACCATGCCCAGCAAGCCATGCCCACAGAACCGGTAGTAAAAAAAAATTGGATTTCATCACTGCTGTAGACTGATTTTAAAAAGAAGACACCCACCAGTCTTCCTCGTAGTGAATGATATTAAGATAGGCCACTTTTGCTCTTGCGTCCATAACCTTGCACTGTGTGCCACCATTCCAGTCCCTATACTGTAGCTCTGGCTGCGTGTTTGAACATTAAGATTGGGGTTAGCACCCTGGAAATCTTGTATATTTATGCAATGAACATGTTGATAGTACGATGTACCAGACTGCTGGACTCCGCTTAGAGTATTAATTAAATGTCATAATATCTCTCAAGACTGTGAATAGCCAATTGAGAATAAGCGGCATTTTCTTTTCAGTTAAGACAGACAGCAGAAGAAGAGGGGGAAAAAACAACCCTCATGCCTAAACAAAAGCAAAAATTAATACCACTAAAAAAGAAAAACCTAGAACTAAGGAGAAAATTTCTAACCGTTAGAACAATCAACCAGTGGAAGGCCTTGCCTTCAGAACTTGTGGGTGCTCCATCAGTGGAGGCTTTCAAAAAGAGACTGGACAACCATTTGTCTGAAATGGTATTGGGTTTTCTGCTTGAGCAGGGGGTTGGACTAGATGACCTCCAAGGTCCCTTCCAACTCTATTATTCTATGTTCTAATGTAGGAATGCCATTTTATGGAGGACCCTCATGTTAAATAAAGTGACCTTTTATACCTTGTAATTGGCCTTCTGAAAGATTAATTTCTTTATTAATTAATTTAATAGTTTATTCATTTCCAGAGCTTCATACATACAATACATTCAAAAAGTATCCAGATCCCCTTCACTTTTGTCAATGTGACTTATAATAATAAGATATTTCAGTTTTTTAAAAAATAAATTTACAGACATTTCTAAACTTCTGCCTTCATTTTGTGATCTACACTAATGCAGATTAATGGAGGAAAAAAAAATAAATTTCAACAACTGTAGAATCAGGCTGGCTGAAGCATAATAAAATTGACAAAAGTAAAGGGGTTCTGAATGGTTCCTGTATGCCCTGTATATAGTGTTGGTTCATATACACATTTTTCCTTTACACGTTCAGTCTAATCTTGCTGGTGTAGGATAATTCTATAATCGACAGATTGATGTATAAATGCAAATATGCCTTGCTGTTTTGTTAAACAGAGCCCCATGTATTTCTTAAGCATGGTTTGCTGAGATTATCTATTAAGTACAGCTCTGGACTCTTGACGCTGTATTTGGTGAAATGTGGCTACATTCAAAAAGACTAAGTTTGCAGTTGAAGTATGAGTATTCAAAAGTTGGCCTCAACCGTTTCTTGACTGCATAGTTCAGCTGCTCATTTCAACAATGTCCTTCAGTTCTGCTTTTTATTCACCTTTCAGGTCCCCCCCCCCTTTTTTTGAGTCCAATTTGTGATGCCAAAGAAAATAACCAACACTGTTCAACGTGGTTTCTCTTTGGCAAATGGACTGTCTCAAGAAGTACAGTTTCTTGATCCACAATATTACCTAACATGCTACAAACCAGCGGTGAAATGCACTTACTTTCGCTACCGGTTCAGGAATGTGAGAGCGTGCGCCTCTTCTGCGCATGCGCAGAGCCTTCCCTACGCATGCGCAGAGAGTCAAAAATGAAGTGTAATGACATCCCGGTGGGTGGGCGGAGCCTCCCGTTGCCGGCGCTACCGGTTCGCGCAAGTCAGATAGATCCGGCCAGATTTCACTGCTGCTACAAACCACACACCCTTCAAAGATTGTATCCATTCATTTTCTTTGGTGGGGAAAAAAAAACTTCTCTGAAGGAAATCTAAACAAGGCAGGAATAACAGAGCGTGGTATTCTTTCCAATAATTCCCCCCCCCCCAACCCCCATTAGCAATCTTGGCTATAAGAAGCTTCTGCATTATGCAGTATATCTGTTTTTCTGTGTGTTTCTGCTCTCCCTTTGAGCTATGACTGTAAGTGCTTGTGCTTATGTGTGCACTAGGAAGGACCGAGCACAGATCATTTTAAGTAGGAGGCTGCTAATCATCAACAGTAGTCATCGAAGACTTCAGGATTATAAAGAGGGGATTTTGGTTCATACGCAGCCTGGTTATTCATTGTTTTTAGCTTGGATTTAGATTGTTCATCGTATTTAGGAAAGCCAGATTTAATCACGAGGTCTACTCAAATGTTACTTCACAGCTGAGGTACACAGAGAATCTTCTTTACATGCAGAAGGAAATGGGAACTGTAATATCTTCATGTAGGCAGTATGAATCTCTACATTGATTAATGCGATAAAAAATATTAGAGGGTTGGCCTTCTTTTTCTATATAACACAATAGCAATTCTTTTTTCCCAGCTTCCAGTTGCAGTTCCTGGCCTAGAACAACAAAACATGTCCCTAGATTTAGTTATGCCATGGTTCAGCAGATAGCAAAGAACATGCCTGGCAGGTCATCCCAATGGTATATTAACTCTCTGGCTCGTGATTATAGTGGAATTTCTAATATTACTCCAGCACTATATTTTCTTCTATTCTACTTAATGGACTTTAGAAGAAAACACCAGCTTTGACTGCTAAGGAACTAAAGGCACAAGAAGTAGCAATAACAGACAACAGGGAAAGAAAGAAAGAAAGCCAAAGACAAGTTTTATTCCTAATTGTGCTTGCTATATATTAAATATATAAAAACGATCTATTTTTATCTATTATTGCTACACCACCATGCTCTTTGGTGTAGAACAGTGATTTAACATTCCAAATGTGTGTTTTATAAAGCCAACTCTTGGGTGATGGTAGTGGGAGTTGTAAATGATGTGAGTGTGTTTTATTTTAACATGTTCAGACCCTGTCTCATTTTGCTGGAGGTAATATTGCACAGGAAGTGCAAACCTTCAAGTATGAGAGCTTTTGTGGATGATTGATGGATTTCAGGGAATAAAACAGGGTTATTTCATGCTTGGACTATGTCAGTGGCGGCGAACCTTTTACTCACCGAGTGCCGAAAAGGTACGCGGTTTGCGCCCTTTGTGCGTGCATGTGCCATCCGTGGCTCCTTCCCCGTGCACTGTGCATGCAACCATACCATCTGCACATGCGCATGGCTTTTGTGTGCTCCCATGCACTGCACACATGCCATCACAGGACTATGTCATAAAATTCAGTCACTCATTTGACTTACTTTCTTTGAGTGTCACTGTGGAGGTTTTCTTCTTTTGCTGCTTCTAAATATCAATAAAGGAGAATATTTGTAGCTGAGGGTTGTAATGAGGGGTCCTTGGTGCCGTCTGAGCGTGCTTGTTTTCTTGCAGACGTTTCATTACCCTAATTAATAAGATCATCAGTGCTAGCAAGGAGTGCTGTTTACTGTATATATTCAGTCATCTAGAATGCCTTGGATAGTACAGTGGTCTAAAGCCCTGTTATTAACATCAGCTGCCTGCAATTATTGCAGGTTCGAATCTCACCAAGGCTCAAGGTTGACTCAGCCTTCCATCCTTTCTAAGGTAGGTAAATTGAGGACCCAGTTTGTGGGGGCAATAAGCTGACTTTGTATAAATATACAAAAGTATGAAGGCTATTGCTTAGCGCATTGTAAGCCGCCCTGAGTCTCCGGAGAAGGGCGGCATATAAATCAAATTAAAAAAAAAAAATGCCAAACAGGCAGAAGACTGGCAGAAAGCATCCATGAACACCAACTGGCAGTCAGGAGACATGATGAAAGTTCTTTAATTTGACAACATATAGAAAGATTTAACCATTGTTTCAGTTGGGAAAATGTGACAATCCTAAACCAGATCGAGTAGAAAAATGCCAGGTAATTTCTAGCCTGGCAGTCTGACAAATCAGCCATCAATAGACACATAGCCATTAGCAAAACATCTAAAGACGATGCAAAAGAGATCATCAACCAGCCCCAAAGAGAAAAGGACTCCAGAACCTCTGCACCAATAATTAGCATTCAGATCTATCCGAGTTTGTTGCAGAAATTAAATCCAGAAGCAGACACAGATAAACTGATTCAGCAGGATTCATTAACTTCTTTATATACATGTAACACATGAAGATAAATGTACAATACCAATATAGATTGTTCTTCCACATAGTAGCAGTTACAAGCAAAACACACAGGCAGCAGTACAGAACAGTTTTCAGTTTCAACTTCAGGAGACAAGGCCAGGTTTGTTTCATTTCAGAGTTGAGCACAGAGCTTAATACAAAGAGAGCCTCCTCTATACAGGGCAGTTTAGCTTCTGCACAGCCTCAGTTGCCTAAGCCACGCCCAGACTTCAGACTTAAGTTTCTGTTTCCAAAACAAGCCCCATTGGCTGACCTGTTATCATGCCTATTCATTGGCTGATCTATTCCAGCCCATGAATATTCATACTCTTTCATACTAATTAATTTTAACTATGATATTGTATATGTTTTAATTTTGGCTGTACACCGCCCCGAGTCCTTCAGGAGGAGGGCGGTATATAAATAAAGTTGTTGTTGTTGTTGTTGTTGTTGTTGTTATTATTATTATTCTCTGACAAGATCAACATAGATTAACTCCAAGGTCAACTTCAGATCAACACTCAAGTAAGCAATACCCCAATCAAGAAACTACCAAAGAGCCATCAGTAAACAGCCCAACCAAACAATTTCTAAGACCACCCCTCCCACACACAGACAGGCAAGACACCAGAATATAAACTGACAGCAAACAGCACTCCTGCTAGCACTGATGATGTTATCTAGTTAGGGTAATGAAACGTCTGCAAGAAACAAGCAAGCTCAGAGACCACCAAGGGCTTCAGGGATGGGTTCTAAATTTTTTTACTACTGGTTCTGTGGGCTAATAAGCTAGTGGCTTATTTTGTGGGTGTGGCTTGATTATTATTATTATTTATTATTATTTATTAAATTTTTATACCGCCCTTCTCCTGCGGGACTCAGGATGGTGCACAGCCAGGATAAAAAACATAACATATAAAATTTAAAAACAATTTAAAAAACATTAAACAATTTTGGCCCGGCAACTTAAAACAACCCAATTAAAACCGAATTCAATTAAAACTGGGAGGACGGGATCAAGCCAGCCCTGCTAGATAGAATAAGTGTGTTTTCAGGGCCCGACGAAAAGTCCGGAGGTCTGATATCGTGCGTATCTCAGGGGGTAGGTTGTTCCAGAGGGCAGGCACTGCCACAGAGAAGGCTCTCTCCCTGGGGGTCGCCAGCCGACATTGTCTGGCCGACGGCACCCTGAGGAGGCCCTCTCTGTGGGAGCGAACCGGCCGGTGGGAGGCTATTGGTGGCAGAAGGTGGTCTCGCAGGTACCCCGGCCCTAAGCCACGGTCATGTGACAATTATTTAGGATTTAGCAGAGGTACTGGTCTACCAGGCTTTTAACTGCTTGCAGAGCTGTACCGATCTACCCATTTATTTTTGCAGGCACTGATCTACTCATATATTTTTGAAGGCACCAGTCTACTCATTTGTTTTCTTTTACCACTGATCAGCTGTAGGGCAGCCCTTTGAAGCCCCACAGCAAGAGTTTAAACAGTTCTTTTCCCCTCTAGCCATCAGCTGGGACTCAGAAGGCAGCAATAGATTGGGGGTGGGGCCAAATAAAAGATAAGAATAACTCAGGGGGGGGGGCCGCGGGGGGCAGGGGGACAGAACCGGTTCGGTGATGTCATATCGTCACTGCTACCGGCTCAGGAGAACTGGGCCGAACCAGGAGGAACCCACCATTGAAGGGCTTCTAAATATGTTTCAGACTTCAAGATTTCTCTCCTTGTTGTAGCCTTCAATTTAATCTAAACTTCAGGTGGTTTCTTTCATACCCTTGCCCTTTCAGTTGAATAAGCCAAGTTTAATATTTTTTGTAACGGAACAACTGTATTTGGAAATGGATACAAAATGCTGCTAATTTCTATATTATTCTTCCTGAAGTATAAATGAAGAAAGTGGAAGTGATGGTAAAACAGTTTTATTCAATTTGCTTATACAGTCTAACAGGAATGTGTACTTTCCCCATCATTTAGCCATCTTCCCCAGTGGTGGAATTCAATTTTTTTTTACTACTGGTTCTGTAGGCGTGGCTTGGTGGGCATGGCTTGGTGGGCGTCGCAGGGGAAGGATACTGCAAAATCTCCATTCCCTCCCCACTCTGGGGCCAGCCAGAGGTGGTATTTGCTGGTTCTCCGAACTACTCAAAATTTCCATTATTGGTTCTCCAAAACCTGTCAGAACCTGCTAAATGGCACCCCGATCTTCCCCCTAAATTCTTTTTCACTTCCCATCTCTTTCCATATTCAGTTTTTTCCCTCCCTCCCTCTCTCTCTCTCTCTCTTTTGCAAATTATACATTTTTCTGCCACTTCAGATGTTCCTGAAATTCAGTTCCCTGTCTAGCTAGTGATGAAGGGCCAGGATATGTACAGTCGTTTATTTGATTCTACTGAATTACTTTTGTTTTGTATTTAGTGTGTTTTCAGTTGCTGTTCATGTTTGGTGTTTCCTAAGGCAGATAATTCTTGCAGTGAACAGAAAAGCAGTGGATTTTAAATTCAAAACAACTAATGTAAACACAATTTCAGTTGCAGCCTAGTTCAGCTTTACCTGGGAATGAGTCCAAATTGAGTCGCTAAGGCTTACTTCTGAATAAACATGCTGCCAGGTTATTCTGAAGTGCTTCGCGAAGAAACATCACATTGTTTTTGACAGTTGCATTTAGTGATGGGTGAATTCCTCCAGGCAGTCAGTATTGGAGCCTGAAATAATGAACAAATATGGAGTCAAACATTGTGATTTCCCTCTCCCTTCAATTGTTGATTTTTACTGCTGTTATGAATACCTAAACTGAATAGAGAGCTTCCAGAATGACCTATAAACAGGTAATTTCTAATTACCCATCCAATCTGGTGGCATTATATACAACAGGCATCTTGCCATGGTTGGCAAAGTCACTTGGTTATCATCCTAATTTCAGATGCCCAAGAGAAATTACATTTTCTTACGTCTCTGACCCAGGGGTGGGCTGCTGGGGATTCACAGAGGTTCAGGAGAACCTCTGGCTAAGAGTCTGTGCAGTACGGAGAATCCCTAAATCCCATTCCTGTCTAGCCCACCCACCCCGCCCCTCCCAGGAGTCCCCACACAGCCCGTTTTGGATGCAGGTAAATGCAGAGCATACACAGAGGTCGGGGAGGGCGAAAAATGGGCCTACCAGAAGTTTGGGAAGGCCAGAAATGGGCCTATTTCCAGCCTCCGAAGGGCCTTCAGAGCCCGGGGAGGGCAAAAATCCCCCCCTCCGCTGTGGTACAGGAAGCCAACTAGGCCACGTCCACCATGGCCATGCCCACCCAGCAACCAGGCAGAGAACCCCTTGCTAAAATTTTTGAAGCCCACCCTTACTCTGGCCCTTACAATGCCATTAAACCAATAATCTTGCAATGGTAAGTAAAGAAGAAAGAAGGATAGGAAAGGAAGAAGGAAGAGCCTTCTTATAATGGCAGAAAAGTTAACTATAGGAAGGTGATTGTCTTCTCCATCATAGACTGAAGATATGGTAAAGGAACACATTCAAGGTGCATTTGTCTAACGAGTTCTAATTCCAGAATAGAATATAAATAAATTCTTGGATATTGTCTGGGTGAAATAAGTAAGCGTTATCCTTATTTTAATTCTACAGCTAAATACGTCTGTTTTAAAAATGTTTTACCTCTCTGTTTCTAAAAACAGATTTCATCTTGGAGTATTTTGCTACAGTAGTGAAATTGCCTCTTAAAACTGTGCATCTGCAGTTTTAAGGGATTCACCCCTCATTTGAAGAGAAATCCTTAACTTTCTGTAAGTTCAAAAACTGAGGCCATGAGCTATTAATTCCAAGGTTGTTGGAGTTTTTTTAATCACTTTTGGGGGAAACGGAAAGCTGTCTGGAAAAAAAAAAGTCGATTGTACGAACTATTTTGTTTAATACTGGCAGTAAAAAGATCTCATTCATAGAGACAGATTAGCATTCTACAGTACAGAGAATCACAGATGGCCCTAAAGCTCAGCTGGGAATTACAAAACACATTTTGGAACTACTTTGCGCATCCACAGACAACAATTAATTGATTTCCACTTGATTACTGTATGCATACTGTATAAATTGTTCATTTGAACTTCTGTACATTAAATATGTGGAGCGATAGCAGAAAATCACTTTTCCACTCTAAGGCTGCTGCAATAAATTTTCTCTCCCATCTTCCTTTCATTTCATGAAACCAATTGGTGCAGTTCTGTAGGGCAGGAGAGGTATTCCCTTACCTTCGCTACCGGTTCGCAAATGTGAGCATTCACTCGCACCCACCACCTCTGTGCATGTGTAGGGCCTTCCGCGCAGTGGTGAAATCCAAATTTTTTACTACCAGTTCTGTGGACGTAGCTTGGTGGGCATGGCAGGGGAAGGACACTGCAAAATCTCCATTCCCACCCCATTCTGGGGCCAGCCAGAGGTGGTATTTACTGGTTCTCCGAACTGCTCAAAATTTCCACTACCGGTTCTCCAGAACCTGTCAGAACCTGCTGGATTTCACCCCTGCTTCCGCACATGTGCAGAGAGTCAAAAATGTGGATAAGTGGGACCTGATTACGTCCGGGCAGGTGGGCGGAGCTACCCGCAGCTGCCTTTACTGGTTTGCCGAAACCGGATAGAACCGGCTGAATACCACCACTGCTGTAGGTAAAACAGCTTCTTCACATTGACATAAAAAAACCTCAATGCCAGTTAGAGAAAGTGGACAGATAATATCATGTATAGCCTAGAAAACAAACCGATGTATCATCAAAGAAAATCAGCCTAGAGTTTTCACTCTACACACCAATTATCCTACTTTGGACATATATTGCAAAGATCTAGCTCTTTGGGGAAAAAACCCTCTAATGCTGGAAACAAGGAAGGAAAAAGAAGACGAAGATAACCATCAGCAAATAGGAGATGGACCCAATTACAATGGGAGACTTGAAAGAACAGGGTGGGATAGATCATCATGAAGAAAATCTATGAGGTTGCTAAGAGTTGAAAAAGACATGCTGGCACATAATCAATCAATCAATCAAGGAAAGTGCCCTTGCTTCATATCAAAATAAGAGGAAGATTGACCGTAGAGATTTTGAGCGCTGGGCTTAAAGTGATTCAAGTTTGTATGCAATTTTTTTTCTATAATATTAAAACATTGATGCCACATACATACCTACCTACATACATGGATTTATTTATTTGTTTGTTTGTTTATTTGTTATACAATGAATAATTGAACTTTGGTTTGAACTTCGATTATGTTCTTCTATTCTTTCCATAAACGTTCCTCATAAAAAGAAACATTTTGCTGCCAATTTCAATCCATTCTAACAAAACAAATAACAAAGAGCATCTAAAGCAGGGGTGTCAAACTCACGGCCCATGGGGCGGATGCATCATGTGCTGGCCACGCCCACCCCCAATCTTGGGGGTGGATGGTAGAAATAGGCATCTTCAAACGATCTCTGACTTCTGATTTGTGGATGATCTTCTGCAGAAGTTCCATAAAGATATTGAACAGTCTATAGAAGAAGATGGATTCCTATGGGCTAGTAGAGATCAGCAGCCTAGATGTCAGATAGTAATCCCCTAGTGCTACCTTTTGCCGATGACACAATAGAAATCATGTACAAGGACCTAAATCAAGCAACAGGTGAAGCTAAGCAAAATCACATTAGATACCTGCACAGCCCCCCCCCCCCAAGGATGTGTTCTTTCTCCACTTCTCTTCTCTCTATATACCAATGATTGCATATCAAACGATCCATCTTTTAAGCTACTGAAGTTTGAAGATGATACAACATTGATTGGTCTCATTTGAGACAACGATGAATCCGCATACAAATGGGAGGTTGAACAAAGAGCATCTAAAGCCTAGCGGTGCGACTGGAACAATCTGGAACTAAAGACACTGAAAACCATAGAAATGGTGGTAGACTTTAGGAGAAACCCTCCCGCACTACCACCTCTTACAATACTAGACAACACAGTATCAGCAGTAGAGACCTTCAAATTTCTAGGTTCTATCATATCTCAAGACCTAAAATGGACACCTAACATCAAAAAATGTCATCAAAAAAGCACAACAAACAATGTTCTTTCTGCACCAACTCAGAAAGCTCAAACTGCCCAAAGAGCTGCTGATACAGTTCTACAGAGGAATTATTGAGTCTGTCATCTGCACTTCTATAACTGTCTGGTTTGGTTTTGCAACCCAACAAGACAAACAGAGACTTCAGAGGATAATTAGAGCTGCAGAAAAAACAATTACAACCTGCCTTCCATTGAGGACCTGTATACTTCATGAATCAAAAGGAGGGCTGTGAAAATATTTACAGACCACTCGCATCCAGGACATAAGTTGTTTCAACTCTTACCCTCAAAACGATTGCACACCAAGACAATTAGATACAAGAACAGTTTTTCCCGAATGCCATCACTCTGCTAAACAGATAATTCCCTCAACACTGTCAGGCTATTCACATTAGGCTGCATTGCTATTGCTATTGGTCTTCTCATCATTCCGGTCGCCCATCTCCTTCTACTTGTGACTGCATGACTGTAACTTTGTTACTTGTATCCTTGTGATTTATATTGATATTGATTGTTTCCTAGTATGATTCGATTGCTTATTTGTATCCTATGACTATCATTAAGTGTTGTGCCTTCTTGACAAATGTATCTGGTCTTTTTACGTACACTGAGAGCATATGCACCAAAGACAAATTCCTTGTGTGTCCAATCACACTTGGCCAATAAATAATTCTATTCTATATTCTGTTCTGTTCTGTTCTGTTCTGTTCTGTTCTGTTCTGTTCTGTTCTGTTCTGTTCTATTCTATTCTATTCTATTCTATTCTATTCTATTCTATTCTATTCTATTCTATTCTATTCTACATAAATTCAAGACTGAAGGATTAAAAAAAAACCTGTCTCCTTTCTCCTTTTACTTCCATTGCAAGGAGAAATCATCTGAGGGGCACTTTTCATTATTAGCAAGTGTCGTTTACAGTAGAGGGGGTAGAGCCTTGTCAGTTGTGGTACCCCAATTCTTTCTTTAGGGAATAAGGCTGGCCTCCTCATTGTCTAATTTAAATAACCACTGAAGACATGGATGTTCCCCAGGCATTTTATGAGAAACAAAGACTGACCTTTGGACCCCTCTCAAAGGTATTCTATTTCAAGTGCTATTTGATTTCTAATTATTTTATTACTTTGTTTTACACCATTTTATTTAGGACTGATTTGCTTTTATCAAGCATATTACAGCTTTACATTGTTTTTTATCTCTTAGGAAGTTTACCCTAAGGGAGGAATAAAAGGATAAGAGTCCAATAAATAATAAAATGAACGGTCATGATTGAGTGAAACTGAGCCAACCTGATATTTAGATGAGGTACAGACTTACTAAAAACAATAAAAATAAATCAATGGACAGTTAACAAATATTTAATTCTAGTTGCATCATCTCAATAATACAGTGAATTGCAGTAATGTGGGTTTTTGGGGTTTTTTTTTGTAATTGCACAATATTCCATACAGGTGCATTGCACATCATTTCAAATATATTTAATCAGATGTGTTTAAAGGCAACTGCAGAATCTGGAGAGAAACACAAACTAAGGCGCTCAATGGGATATTTTACCTCCTGTGCTTCCTTAAGCCTAAAATTGGGAAAGGCCATTGTTGAAAAGCTCCACCCCAGTTTTGCGCTGCCTTTGTCAAGGCAATCAAAAGAATACATCAAGCTGAACATAATAGTTGAAATACAATTGTGTTTCTTCAGGGTGGGCAGGAAAGTTATGCGTGGCAGCTGGAGCCTTAGAGCAGCTGACACATGACATTTTTATGACTTGCTCGAAACAATCTGCTTCAAGGTTTCAGGAATTACTAGAGCTTCTCCATAAAAACCCAAACATGGAGTCTGACCCGGCCAGCTCTTATGCTCAGATGAAATTTAATTAAGTTGCCCACTGAGAAGGCAACACGGGGAAATTTCAATGCCAAACATTGGATTTTCAGGTCAGTCAAGGATATCTGTAGAAGACAGCTATTTCAATACCCCGAGTCTTTGTCCTACTTCCTACACACACTTATGAATTATGCATTTTGAAAACCCTCCTAGGAATTGTACTGATGTGCAGGGCTAACATTTCCTAGAAAGAAAGAAAAAAATGAATGCAAAATATTTAGACGAAGAGCAGAATTTAAGAAGAAATTCCATGAAAAAATTCAGTAAGTTAAACCTATAGCTTTAGACAGAGTTATATTAGAATTCTGGTGAGGGTTTTTTTTTAAAAAAACTGGCTTATATCTTTTGATTACTTTTATTTATTTAAACAATTTATATAGCTGCCCATCTCACAGTAGTGACTCAAGGTAGGGCATAAAGGATTAAATAAATTTAAAAAAAACCATGCCAAAATAAAATAAACACTCCTAATAAGGTTCCAAAATAGTAGTACTTTTAAATTGGCTCTGAAAATTGTTTCATTTTCAACTGATAAAAGACCAAAACAAGACATCCAAGCAGGGGTGAAATTCACTTACCTTCCCTATTGGTTCGCAAATGTGCTGAAAAACATCGCAAAAAAGGGACGTCATGATGTCCGCATAGGTGGGCGGAGCCTTCCACAGCTGCCGCTACCGGTTCTCCCAGATAGAGCCGGCTGAATTTCACCCCTGCATCCAAGGTCTTTAATGCTTTATAGAAGCCCAAAACGTTTGGTCCCATTTGGATCTGGGGAAGTGGGCTTGAGATACTATTCCATGGAGCTGATGCTATAAGAGAAAAGGCACAAGGTTTAGATCTAAAAGTTAACATTTCTTAATAGAAAAGATTGGAGCATACCAACTATGCTGAATCACATGGGACAAGCACAATCGATCAGAGACGGGTGATCCCTTAAGTACCATAGCTCTTTATATGGGCTTTATAAACCAACCAGCTCCTTGAATTTTACTTGAAAGTTCATTGGGAGTCAAGGTAGCTTGTTGATCAGAGGTATTATGTAGACATATAATGGAGCACCTAAAACGTCATGGGTTGCTTCAGGGTGGACCAGGCACAGAATGCTCTGGACTGCAGGGTGGACCAGGCACAGAATGCTCTGAATGTTTTTCAAGAGCAGTGCCATGTAGAATACATTAGAGTCAGGAGTTTACTAAGGCATGAGTAAAGCCTCCTGGTCCAGAAATAGACACTATTGGTGTACACTATTGGTGTACAACCTCCAAATTGTACAACAGGGCTCTCTGAGGAAGTACTGTACCGTTCAAAGATAAAGATGGAATGTCTTCAAAACAAAGACATCTCAAAACCACAACCATTTCATTTCATTTATCCTGTTGCTCCAGCCAGCTCCAGCCAGTACCTTGATGCTATCACTTAATTGGCTTAAGGAGTGATGCATACTTAGTATCCTCAGTACATTGATGATGCCTCACCCCTGTCAAATAGAGCTTTACCTAACATATTTCCATGCCCTTTAAATATTTCTATCACTGTAGTCTTCTACAGTGACCCCCTAGACTCAGTTTAGATGCTATGAATAATGAGAGCAATGAAATACAGACATTGATGACATGTATTGATTTATTTTTTTTAAAAAATTACATGCAGTCCTTCAACATCAGGTTTTCCCAGGATGAAAATATAGAATAACATCCAACAATTAAAACAGGAAATAAAACTAGAAACTACAGAGTAATAAAAGCAACATAGTAGTTAAAGGTGTGCCAAGTGTAAAACTAGAAATAATGAAGCCATAAAAAGCAGTATGGTAGTTAGAAGTGAACTATAGAATGTATGCTTCAAGGTACATATTCATTCACCATGATGCCTTGGCATTGAATCAAACAATGCTATCACCTATCTATAGTCAAGAGAACTGTATTTATGATAACAGATTTTTCCCCCCATACTATTTCATAAGCTGGTGTGCATGATGCTGCACAGAACATAAATGAAGGAGGGAAAGGATTGGGGCTTAAGTGTCCATGTTGAGGAGTTGTCAGAAAAAAAACACAAGACAGAAGCCATGTGTCGAGCCGTGAACAGGCTCGCCATCACTTATGGGGGGGGACGGAGATTGGAAAAGGCAGAACGCAGCCAGAGCTGTCG
>WNWU01013616.1:4207812-4218493 GCA_012654045.1 Ptyas mucosa
TGGAGTCGTTTTTTCACCTCAAGCTTGGGCGGGACGACAGGCCGAGACCATGATTATACAATTGTTGTATAATGTGCAACTCTTTTTAATGCGTCTTGTGTATTACATGTGTAAAAAAAAAAAAAGAGGCAAAGCTTGGCTTAGAATCAGAGGTGGTATTCAGCAGGTTCTGACCAGTTCTGGAGAACCGGTAGCAGAAATTCTGAGTAGTTCGGAGAACCGGTAAATACCACCTCTGACTGGCCCCGCCCCCATTTATTCTCTGCCTCCCAAGTCCCAGCTGATCACAAGGAAATGGGGATTTTGCAGTATCCTTCCCCTGGAGTGGGGAGGGAATGGAGATTTTACAATATTCTTCCCCTGCCAAGCCACGCCCAGAAAGCCATGCCACACCTAGCAAGCCACACCCACAGAACCAGTAATAAAAAAAATTGAAACCCACCACTGCTTAGAATCATAGAATACAGGGCTAGAAGGGACCTTGGAGTCCTTCTAGTCCAACCCCCTGCCTATGGCAGAAAATCTTATACCTTTCCAGACAAATTGTTGTCCAATTCTTTCTAGAAAACTTCCAGGGATGGTGCATGCACAACTCCAGGAGGCAACCTATTGCATTGGTTAATTGTTCTGTCAGGAAGTTTCTCCTTAGTTTCAGGTTGGATCTCTCTTTAGCAAACTTCCCACTGTTTGAACTTTGGAGAATAAGTCAACCTCCCCTCTTCCCTGTGACAGCCCTTCAAGTACTAGAAGACACTTATCATGTCATCCCCAGGTCTTCCTTTCATTATGCTAGACAAACCTAGTTCCCTAAACCTTTCCTCATACAATTTATCCTGCAGGCCCTTAGCATCTTGGTCACTCTTCTATATTCTCTTTTTAGGGTTGTTGGTTTTTTTTTTTGTATTGTGGTGACCAAAATCTGATGCAGTATTCCAAGTATGGCCTCACTAGTTCCATGCTGATATTTCTGATCATCCAGCTTCCTACTCCTTATTTCCACTATGGGACTATCACTTTTTAGACATTAAGTATGTCGGATCACTTCAATATCATATAGTAACAGGCTAATAAATGATGTCATTAAAGCAATAATAAAAGCTATGTGCAGCATTCCCATCTGTAGAATTAAACAATCATGGGCACACTCATGCTAGTATTGATAACAAAGGACAAAGTGCTACATATTAAATGTCTGTAGAGAAGCAAGAAATGACCCTGAAGGAGGAATTCAATAGTTGTTAGGTAAACACTAGGTTACCTTTGAAAGAAAGATGGCAATGAGAAAGAGACTCAAGATTTTTCCACCTTGATTCTCTTTGGCATAAGAGAGGAAGAGAGAATCTCAATCAGGCTTTCAATCAGATGTTGATATTACACCCTTTAACAATAAAATGGCGTTCCATTTGGAATCTGTTCTCTGACCTGACCTTCCTTGAAGAGCTGATAGGATGCAAGGATCACAGGTACTTTGCCTCTATGTAACAGATTATGTAACAGACACGGTGGCTCAGTGCCTAAGACGCTGAGCTTGTCAATCATAAGGTCAGCAGTTCAGCGGTTCAAATCCCTAGTGCCACGTAATGGGGTGAGTTCCCGTTACTTGTTCCAGCTTCTGCCAACCTAGCAGTTTGAAAGCACTTTAAAAATGCAAGTAGAAAAATAGTGACTACTTTGGTGGGAAGGTAACAGCGTTCCATGCACCTTTGGCGTTTAGTCATGCCGGCCACATGACCATAAAGACGTCTTTGGACAGTGCTGGCTCTTTGGCTTTGAAATGGAGATGAGCACCGCCCCCTAGAGTCGGGAATGACTAGCAAATATGTGTGAGGGGAACCTTTACCTTTACTTTTAACAGATTAACAGAGTTGAAAGGAAACTGATAGGTCATCTAGTCCAACTCCCCACTCAAGCAGGAGATCCTACACCATTTTTGACAAATGGCAGTCCACTCTCTTCTTGAAAGTCTCAAGTGATGAAGCTCCCACAACTTCCGAAGGCAACTTCTGTTCCATTGGTTGATTGTTCTCACTGTCAGAAAGTTCCTCCTCATTTCTAGGTTGAATCTCTCCTTTGTCAGTTTCCATCCATTATTCCTTGTCTGGCCTTCAGGTGCTTTGGAAAATAGCTTGACCCCCTCCTCTTTGTGGCAGCCCCTCAAATATTGGAACACTGCTATCATGTCTCCCCTGGTCCTTCTCTTCACTAGACTAGCCATGCCCAGTTCCTGTAACCGCTTTTCATATGTTTTAGCCTCCAGTCCCCTAATCATCCTGGTTGCTCTCCTCTGCACTTTTTCTAGAGTCAACATCTTTTTTATAGTGTGGTGACCAAAACTGGATGCTGTACTCTAGGTGAGGTCTTACTAGGGCTTTATAGAATGGTATTAGAATCTTCCTTGATTTTGATTGTATCCCTCTGTTAATGCAACTTAGGTTTGCATTGGCTTTTTTGGCTGCCGCTGCACACTACTGGCTCATATTTAGCTGGTTGTCCACTAAGACTCCTATGTAGTCAAGAACTTGGCAGAAATTAGTGACTTGTCTCCAAGAAGTAATGAGAGCATAGAGTTGTGCCTCAGTTTGCCATTTTAATTTAGTGGAGCTCTGCATATGCAGAGACATTTCTTTTGAGCAGCAAAATAAATCACTAATCATTGATTAGAATTCACAGCATTTCAGAGGAGCACTTGACCCAAATCTTTCTCAAACTAAAGCACTTCTTTGTGTATCTGCCCAGACTTACTCTTCGGTCTTAAATAGCATAGATGAACTTTACACAATTTCCATAAATCCTGACAGCTTTAATAGGCATTCCCTTTCAGCAAGCTTGCAAGCATGCAGCACAGTTATCTATGCCTCGTTCACACACTACTAAGGTGAAGGGATTTGCAAACTGCTATTAATACTGTTGGGATCAGATTCTAGTTTTAGAGGTGTAAATTAAGATCTTGTATATCTACACTGAAAGCTCTCCAGAATTTACAACTCCTAAGAGCTTGTTGAAAATTGAGAGTTCTTCACTAACTGCAGGGGATTAGATTAAGCCCCAATGAGTATTTGTGCTATGAGTGAAAAGATTCCTGGATTAGTTTGGCCAGGGGAAAAAAAAAATCTTCATTGAATTAAGCCTAGAATTTAGAATGGAATTAAAAAATAAGGGTCAGGCTTTTATTGTAATAAATAATAAATCTTTATACTTTCAAGTGCATTTGGATGTTATGTATTAGAAAAGTCCTGTGGTAGCTTTTCAATTGTGTACATGTAAAAAATGCCAAACACGGAATTGATCTGTGTCAAGTGACAACAGTGCACTAAATGTCATATCAACAACTGTCTGGCAACCCTCTATTTGTAGTACCAAGTTGCACATTGTGATAATTTTGAGTTATTACAAAAACAGTGTAGATTGGAGGTTCTCTCTAGAGCAGATATAACTGGGGTCAACATATATTTTGGAAAAGACAGGCAAAATTTAAATATGCAGCCTTACTCAATCGGCATTTTCATCAACATCACAACCTGCATTTCCACAATGTATAGACTTTTTTGGTAGACTTCATTTTCCTAGATTCAAATATGTATAGGAAAAATGATGATTATAGCCGGGGTGTCAAACTCAATTCCATCGAGGGCCACATCAGGATTGTGTTTGACCTTGGTGGGAGGCATGGCCAGCTAGACATCACTCGGGTACACCTGTGGTGGCCAAGTGCTAAAGAGGACTTTCCTCGGACCCTCCCTCCATCTCATTATAATCTCCTTCCTTCCTTCCTTCCTTCCTTCCTTCCTTCCTTCCTTCCTTCCTTCCTTCCTTCCTTCCTTCCTTCCTTCCTTCCTTCCCTCCCTCCCTCCCTCCCTCCTTCTGTCCATCCGTCTGTCTGTCCGTCCTTCCTTCCCTCTTCATTCTCCTTTCTTCTTCCTTTCCCTCTTTCCTTCTTTTTCCTTCCTTGCTCTCTTCCCATCTTCCCATCTTTTTCTTTGTCCTTCCTCTTTCCCCTTCCCCTTCTCCTTTCCTGTCCTTTTCCTTCTTGGATGCTCAAATGCAAAAGGGGAAACATTTCTCCTTTTCTTTTGTTTTTAGTTTGTTTTGCTAGCCCTCTGTCACAACAGCCTCCTACAGTCCTCTGCCAGTGAAAACAGAGCTGGGTGTGTGTGTGCCCCCACTCCAGGCTCCATTTTCACTGGCAGAGGCACCATTGTCCGGTCCTTCCCTGTTTCCAGAGTGGGCCCATGGGCCACATTTAACACCCCACGGCCTAGATCTGGCCCACTGGCCTTGAGTTTGACACCCCTGATTATAGCCATGAAAGAAGAGCCTTGGTGGTGCAGCAGACTAAAGTGCTGTTAAGTAGCACCAGCTGCCTGCAATTATTGCAAGTTCAAATCTCACCAGGCTCAAGGTTGACTCAGCCTTCCATCCTTTCGAGGTAGGTAAAATGAGGACCTGGATTGTGGGGGCAATAAGCTAACTTTGTATAAAAAAGAACACCGCTTGGGGGGTGGGTGGCGAAAGCCCTACTAAGCAGGTAGATACAAAAGTATGAAGGCTATTGCTTAACGCATTGTAAGCCACCCTGAGTCTCCGGAGAAGGGCGGCGTATAAATCGAACCAATAAATAAAATAAATAAATAAATTAAGAGCTCTGTCTGCTTGGGAGAAAATTAAAACAAAATTAAAAGCAGAAGCTATCATGCTGACTAAAAGATACATATTAGTGAGGCTGTAGTCACCCCAGATATAATATAGTATATGTGTTTTCTGAGGCCAAATCCTCAGAAAAGCTGAATAAAGACAAATTGATGACTCTGAATTATGGTCCTGGACAAACTTTTTAAGAATCTCTTTGGACAGAAGAACAATTCATAAAAATATACGTAAGAATGCTCTAAGATTAACATTTTACTTTTTAGTATATTATTTGAGGCTCAAGTCATAAAGACTTCCCAATAGGAACCCTCAAAACGATACTGAAAGAATGAATTCCAATCATATTAGTGCCTGCCCATACATATTTCAACAGCAATTGAACAAATGCTTCCTGACATTTCTGAACACGACATTATGCTATACTATTGATTTCTGCCTTTTATTGCTATTTGAATCTGTGATTAAGAACAGTCTTTGATAAATATAGTGGATCCATTAAACCATAAGCACGTGCAATGTTATTTATGGTTTATTGCAGTCAATTCATACTAATTGTATCTTTCAGATAGCACAGAAGTAGAAATGTGTATTTAGCTTTTTTTCCAACCAAAAGCTCAGCATTCAAATAATTTAGACAAATTTGGATAATTTGTTGTCCTCGTTGAGCTTTTCTAAATATGTTTCTACAAATAATTAACCTCTGGTTGCAGGATGAGGTTAAAAAAAAATAAAAATAAATGGCAGCTATAACAATGCAATCAAAACTTTGCCTGTTACTTCTGTGTGACACACGTAAAGCTTTGAGCACACCATCCTGGCCACCTTCTTGACAATTTTGTAACATAGATCAGAACTGGGATACCCAAGTCTTTCTGCAAGAGTCTCCACCTGTTTAATTCAATCCAGCAGATCGGGCATGCTGCAAATCCTGCCAGCCAGAGTGCTAACTGGCAGGAACTAGAAAGTGGGCCTTCTCTGCTGTAGCCCCTGCCTTATGGAATAGTCTTCCTTTGGATATTAGAATGGCCTTTCATAATGATTTAAAAACGTGGCTGTGGACCTGAACCTCAGAATGCACTAAAAACCCAGTATCTTGGCTTTACTGTTAGTTGGTTTACTCTCTTGGTTTCAGCATAGATTTATTTTTCGGATGTTTTATTGTTTTTAATTGTTTTATCTGATTTATGGTTTTAAAATTGTTAGCTGCCCAGAGTCACAAGGCTAAGATGGTCAGCTATAGTGAATAAATTAACTAATTAATTAAAAAAACACAAACAAACAAACAAACAATAAATAAATAATCTTATTGATATCCTGTCTACTTTGATATTTATATTGTAGATGTTGTGGCCCGCCAGCAGCCAGCAGAGCTGGCAGCAGATTGGGACAGTGAGGAGGTTGGGGAGGAACATGGGCCAGTCCTGGAGTCTTGGGAAGGCTCTGATGAGGGCTCTGCATCAGAGGCAGAGAGGGGGCCAGGGCCGTATGCCAGTTATCAGCTGCTTTCAGAGTCAGACAACAGTGAGGCAGACGAACAGCTGGAGCCTGTTCCCAGCGTGCGCATGCACAGAGTTGCCAGATGAAGAGAACAGCTAAAGAACAAGGGTCGACTTGGGAGTAAGGCCACAGGTGGACGATGAATGGTCCCTCCCAGAGGGAATAAAAGAGGAGCGAAAGGGGAGGGGAGTTTGCAGGAGACAATTAATTCGCTTAATTGGTTTATGACTCTCTGTGTTTCCTTGCCAAGTTTTGAAGATATCGGCCTGCAAGCTCCCCAAGCCAGATAAAGACTGTGACTGTAAATTCACCCTTGACAGACTTTGGATGTGAATGAGAAGAATTCACAGTAACTTTAAAAAAAATGGGTTTTTGTGGGGACAAAGAGTCTGCTTCGTGGTTTGGGAAAGCCTAGGTCAGAACAGTAGAATGTTAACAGGCAACATTAATTATATTTTGGTCCTCAAAAGTAAATCGATGAAATCTATTTGCTTTTCATATAACAAAATACTATATATATATATATATATATATATATATATATAAAATGTGTATACACACACACACACACACACACACACACACACACATGCATATACATATTTCTTTTCTTTTCTTTTTTCTTTTTTCTTTTTTCTTTTTTCTTTTCTTTTCTTTTCTTTTCCTTTCTTTTCTTTTCCTTTTTGTAGGCCTTTATGTGTATTTCTCTTTAGCCAGGTTCTTCCTATGTAAACCAAGATTTTTATGCAGCCCTAGTTCAGTGAAATCACAATCCACTATATATATATATATCTGCAAAATAGTGCATTATTTCATGATGATCTGTTTTTCAACCATATGCAGATAATAATAATAACAGCAACAACACCCACATTGCAAATTTTAAACTAAATCAAAAGAGAATACCTTAATGAGAGTTGATAGATGTGCCTTGTTCTAGTTGAAAAATTATTATGTTTTTGGTGACTTTTTGTTTTTAGGAGCTGATTAGCAAGAAATATAATTATTGGCCCAGCAAGATAATTTTCTGCTTGAATGATGTCCTCTATCAAGAATTTGTCCTTATGTGCATCTCATGCCATTTACCAACAAATAATTCAGGGTGAAGGGCAAGTGGATTAGGAAAGAAGATTGTCACTCATTCTCATTTATTTCCTTATTTGAAAGGGATGAATGACAGTAATGCAGCCCCCATTTCAGCATAACGCCTCCAATACTTTTTCATTTGAATATCAACAGAGATTTTTAGAATTTGGAATTGCTAAATTTACATGTGGTGAGTGTCTGTGGTCTAAAGTTACATAGAATGCACTACAATAAAGTAAATAGAGCCTTAATTTCCCTTCATCTATGTTCTTCTCTTCTAAAGACATCTAAATGTGTCCATAATGATAAAATATTTCAAAACATGATAAAAAACTATGACCTTGTCATGAATTTGCTTATGACTGGCACACATTTCCATTTCTTTAAATGTAGTATATAAATAAGGTGTTATGTGAGAGTTGGTGAACTGCTGTACAAAATAAGGTTTTGATGTCATCATGTCAAGATGTTTGTATGGAGTAGAGGACTTCCTTTCTAATCTATGCATATGTAGAAATCTGTAAGGTAAGAGAAGATGCAAAATTGCTGAATAGAGGAAAATTTCCTATAGAAATAAATGGATCATTCCAAATCCAGATTATATTAGTCAGAGGGGATGGATGGAGTTGGGGGGAGGGGGGGACAAATGGACAATAAACCTGTATGCATTTTGTGTGAGTCAGTGGTGGGATTCAAATAATTTAACAACCAAGTCTCTGCCCTAATGACTGGCTGGGTCGGTGTGGTCAGGAGGTGTAACAGGCAGCAATGAGCCTCCTGCACCCCCTGGGAGCAAAAATGGGCTGCAGGGGGGACACACTGCCTCCCAGCCCTCCATTTTGGGGCTAGTAGGCCTTTCTGCAGCCTCCTGGGAGCAAAAACGGGCTGCGGGGGGCAGAGCCGCAACCCTCCCGTGCCCTGTTTTGGGTCTAGGAGGCCTCCCTGCACTTAATGGGGCACGTGGGGACTCCTGGAAGGGGGGGAGGGGAGGGGCCACCCAGCAATTTAACTACCAGTTCACCCAAACCAGCCCAAACCAGCTGAATCCCACCACTGGTGTGAGTACTTGGGAGGGGGCATAACATCTGAGGAAAAGCAGAGCAACATGGGACTGCTTCATGCCAGGCATCTTCAAGGTCATTTGCCATGAGTGTGGAAAGTTACCAACCCAAACACCTCAGAGTTCCCAAAATATTTCAGTGGCATCACATTGGCTTGATTTTGAGCTGGTCATGGGGGGAGGGAGGGAGAGATGGAAGTGAAGGAAATAGTTATGTATTGATGCATAGGAAACTCGGATTCCACCTGACTTTACTGCAATCAGCATCCCTTAGTAAAAGTACCTTTCACTTCAACCAAAATGGAGTTGAGGGTTTTTCTTCCCTGTCGGATTAGACTGGGGCAGGTCTGACAGCTAGTCTAACTAATGTTTTGCTGATTAGCATAGTAGGCACATTTTACTTGGTACATGCATGTCCTAATAGTGACATAGACTCAATCATGATAAGGAGTACACAGGTTTCATGAATTCCCAACTAATTGCAAAATCTTTCCATTTATGCATCATTTGAGATATGATGGTTCTACTTACCTTTACTACTGGTTTGCAACGGGATCGTGCACTTCTTGCTTCTGCGTGCATGCCTTGCTTCTGCGCATGCGCAGTTCACTGATGATGACATCCGGGGTGTGTGTGGGGCCTTCCACTGGTTTTACTACCAGTTCTTGCAAACCAGTCCAAACTGGGGGCAACCCACCACTGGTTAGATGTCTATTCCTTAATACTGCCTAGTGCAGTGATGGCTAACCTTTTTGCCGTCGAGTGCCAAAAGTGGGGGGAGGGCGCGGGGAGGTCACCCGGGTGTGTGCCCACACCCATAATTCAATGTGCCCTACCCCTGTGCATGTGTGTGTCCCCCCCCTTTTAGCATAGTGGGCCTGGTAAGCCTGTTTTTCACCCTCCCCAGGCTCCAGAGGCTTTCTAGGAGCCTGGGGAGGGTGAAAATGGCCTTCCCCACCCCACTGGAGGCCCTCCAGAGGCCGGAAACAGCCCATTTCCCAACTTCCGGTGAGACCGAAAGGCCCAAAAATCAGCTGGCTGGCGCACACATGCGGGCTGGAGCCGAGCTATGGCAACACTCACGTGCCCACTGATATGGCTCCGTGTGCCACCTGTGGCACCTGTGCCATAGGTTCGCCATCCCGGGCCTAGTGCCTTCAGGTTCTCAGAATTACTTTTGAACTCCTTGCCCATGGATCCCTGTCAGCAACAGTCCCAAGATCTGCCGTTGCATTGGCCTAGGAGCTCTGTGCGTGCTAACACAGCACATCCGTCTTAAATCTTTATTTACATGCTTGGCTATTTCTTTCTTTGTTTCTCGAAGTCTGTTTGGATTTGCTGGAGGGAGGAAGAATGTTTGGAGTACAAAATGCCAGAGAGATGAGAATAAGATGTTTATCTGAGTTTACCAATGGGGCAATAAGTTCACTGAGACTCCAATGCAGACACAACAAATAGTAAATGAGAAATGACGGTAGGGTGAATGACCCGCTCAAAGCCACAAACAGCTTTGCTGTCTGTACAGCAGATGATTAACTGTCCTATTTTTATTCAATCCTGTTTGCTAACTCACTAAGCCACAGACGGTTAACAGAAAAATGATTGTGCGCCTGTCCATCTCTTTCGCTCCCTCTTTCCTTTAAAATTATTGGTTTTGAAGTTCATCCTTTGATCCAGGTATGCACAGAGCAATGTAGATGTGCATCAGTCTTGAGATGAAATGACCTATTTCTTTCAGCATAGGTAGGCTAGTCCGTTCCATTTGCCACGCCAGAATCAATCTGACTTGCCCTCTGCTACCCTTTTCTTGTTGCTAAAATAATCACAACAACACAATGCTGTCAACAGACTTAAGCACTAAGAGGCACACTTTGTAACAGGGCCATAGCAGGGCACAAATAAGAGTCTAACATGATTCATTAAGCAGGCTTATTGATATGCCAGTGATCTTTAAACAGCAGACAATTAATAGAGCCCAGCCAATCACTGCAAATGCTTGTTGTTCTAATAGTTATTTGAAAAATGGTCTTCTCTGACCAATGGCCATTTTCAACACTTGAAGAACATTATAGTCCAACCATATTTTAGTAGCAAAAATGGATCTTAGCACAATCATTTTTTGTATGATTTTCTAAGAAAGAAAAGAGTAAGACAGAGAGAGAGAGAGAGACAGAGACAGAGACAGAGAGACAGACAGAGGGACAGACAGACAGACAGACAGACACAGAGGAAGAAAGTTTACTGTATAAAATCTCTATTATATAAACTGTTAACCAGCCAATAACTGTTAAAAAGTTCTAGTCCTGCCTGAGGTATGAAAGCTGGCTGGGTGACTTTCAGCCAGTCTCTCTCTCTCTCTCTCTCTCTCTCTCTCTCTCTCTCTCTCTCTCT
>WNWU01013616.1:4226276-4271592 GCA_012654045.1 Ptyas mucosa
ATATATATATATATATATATATATATATATATATATATATATATATATATATTGTCCAAATTATTTACATGGTGCAGTATCAAATCACTTAAAGAATACAAGTTGAATAAACCAATATGAGTAGGAGACATAACACTAATATGCAAATATTTTTCTCCCACGTTGTTCTCTTCCAAAATATGGGATGGGATTATTGCCCATTTAAGCACAGCCAGGACAAACATGTTATTTGCTAAGTTGAGGGATTCTGTATTGGCCCAACAGGGACATGGAATAAAGCAGACATTTCCATGGTCAACATACAGTATAAATTGTTTGTATTTCACACTGTGGTGAAAAGTGCCGCCTTTAAAAAGGGGGAGAGAAATCAAAACTTAAAAATAATGAAAGGCTTGATTTATAAATTTGATTTTTATATGCTTTGATAAATACACAGAGAGAAAGAGAGAGAGAGGAAGAGGGAGGGAGGGAGGGAGGGAGAGAGAGAGAGAGAGAACTAATTGTACAGAACAGAAACAAGATTATTATGTGGTAGAAATAGAACTTTTATAACATTTAGGGAGATTATAATGGATTCATAAGAAGTGGCGTCAACACCCCTTGACTCATTTTCATAATGACATCAATATTATGGTGCAGGTGGAAGTCAGATCACACGTACATTTATCCCCAAATCCCAAGATTCACTGTTGATTCTCCAATGAAGGGTTTGTTTTGGAAAAAAGGTGTAAACCCAAATGGAAGATATGATTACCTCTTGTGTGGCAAACATTCTAATGGGAAAATCCAGCACTTCAATACTGTGTTGATATTATGTGTTTTCCACTTACCTTTGTTTGGATAAAAGCGAAATATTTTGCCACACAAAATATTGTTTGTGTGTGTGTGTGTGTGTGTGTGTGTGTGCATGTATGTGTTTCTATGCATCAGGAACAGGATGGCAAGATAGTGAATACATCAGTCAAAGGAAAATGAGCAACTTTATGGTTAGATTCCTGAAGTTAGAAGTCTGTCTTCAAGCTCCGTCATTATAGACATATTTCCCAATTTCATCTCAGAGGAACAACTTAGTTCACTCCAGGTGACTGAGAAAAACAAGACAAACCCAGAATTTATGAAATGAGAAGTGTGTGTTTCTTTAAAAAGTAAAGCAAAGAGGTAGGGCAATTAAATAAGAATTGAGAAAGGAAAACAACGAAAAACCATGAAATGATTATTAATTGTCAAGCATTCATCCACTGTACAGGTGAAGAGGCAGGAAAAGCAGTTCTAGATATGGATAACTGGGACAAAACAGTGTAAAATCATTTGGTGTTCTTCTGGATTAGCTTCTAGATCAGAGGTGGGTTTCAGCAGGATTTGACCAGTTCTGGAGAACCGGTAGCGGAAATTTTGAGTAGTTTGGAGAACCGGTAGTAAAAATTCTGACTGGCCCCGCCCCCATCTATTCTCTGCCTCCCAAGTCCCAGCTGATCGGGAGGAAATGGGGATTTTGCAGTAACCTTCCCCTGCTATGCCCACCAGGCCAGGCCATGCCCATCAAGCCACACTCACAGAACCGGTAGTAAAAAATTTTGAAACCCACCACTGTTCTAGATAATGGAAATCTATACAGTTACTGTTTCAAAGGCTTCCTAACACCTTCTGGGCATGTATGTGTTTACGTCTTAGCATTATAGTTTCAAGCTGTGAATCTAACTGTGATCATGAGCAAAATGTATTTTTGAATAATTTGCACAGCTCTATTAGTCATCCTGGGCCCTGTACTTAATACACCTTTTGTTCCATTACTGAAATTATCATGTCAGTCATGATCTACCCAATATTTCCCTACTTCCTCCCAGTTCCAAAAACCGAGTCTGAAATACCTAGGAGGAATAGAGATATTACACTAATTTGTATCTGTAGATGCAACAAACGTGAGACCTTAATGCTTAAACATAAGAAGTAGGCTTGCCTTAGATTGAAATGGAAACCTTTGACGCTAAGACCATTTATGGTATTTATTTTAGTTAAATCTTTCCCTTGGTTTAATTTCAGATTGGCATTTCCACGAACCCTGCATTTGAGAAAGGAGATTGCAAGGAGGGAATGTTAAAGGGTGGGGGGAGTCCATCATAATGGGGGTCAACACTTTGGTTCTAGCCAAACATGATTTACTTTACTTTAATGGTTCCTGAAGAGAATAGTTATAGATTTTAAAAAAAGGAGTCCTAGTTTAGAATAAAAATCTAGTGAAGGAGGACAATGATCAAAGGCTTCCATTACTTGCATGAATGCTCCCTTACCTTTATTTTTGATCCCAGCCAAGAAGAAGGATTTGGCAAAAATTGAGGGGAGAAGGTGAATGAAACATGTGGATTTTAAGCCCCCACTCTTAGACCCTTTCTCTTCTAATTTAAAAACTGGGGTATATGCCACAGGCTAAAAAGCAGCTTTTGTGAAATGGCCAGTGTTACCAATTCAGTGAAAGGGACAGCTTAAGATCTCTTGGCATCTTAGGCTTTTGCCAAACTTCAATTCTCTAGGAATCAGGGAGAATAGTATACCAGAACAAAAGTGATATAAGCATTTATTGTCATCTGCTCTTAAGAGGCTGAGAATCAACATGGGATGAAGATATCTCACATAAACCCTATGAAGATGGAGTTCTTGTTGTCAATAAAACCTGGATAGTTCAATGATCTTGACCCTAATATTTACTTTAAACAGAGTCATGTTACCCACGGTGGAGATAGTTCATGGCCGGGGGGCCCATCTGGACTCTTGGTGACTTTACAAGCAATAAGTAGAAGCCATAACCAAGACATGATTGACTAGGTTTGATTAACTGCAAACCTAGTCAAATCAAGATGCCTTCCTATTGGTAATTTATAGTATTTGTTCCTCATCAGCCAATTTGATGAGTGTAACATATTCTACCAAAGGCCACCTTTATAGTGTATTCAGAAGCTCTATTTCCGTGATGGTCAACCTATGGCACGCATGCCAGAGGTGGCACGCAGCGCCCTCTCTGACAGCACACGAGCCGCTGCTCCAGTTCATGTGCGCATGCCTCCTGGCAGCCAGCTGGCTTTTGGGTCTCTGCTGCGCATGCGTGGGGAGAGGGTGCATGCGGGAGTGCATGCACATGCACGGGGGTGGGGTGCATGCAGAGGCATGCACGCATGCATGGGGGATGCATGCACTGGGGCCACGCACACATTGCATTTTGGGGGTTCAGGTGCGTGCTTTGGGCACTCGGTCCAGAAAAGGTTAGCCATCACCGCTCTATTTGATGCAAAATGTGTTTACTGGATGCCCACAGAAAAAACTTGCCAAGGGCAGAAACACCAATATTAAAATTGGGGCGTTGAGTACCAGTAGGCATCTATGCCCCATTCATAGTGCTGGCCATTCCCTTTATAAACTCTCTAAAATGTAGCACTGGGATATACCAGGTAACTCCTTGCCAGAATTAAATTCTCATCCATTGCAATTCAATCCAATCCAATCCCAAAAGAGCCTGTGGGAAATTCCCTCCTCCAGGTACATCAGGTAAGGACCAAACCAGGGTTGAAATGCTCCCAGTTCAAACCAGGGTTGAAATGCTCCCGGTTCAGCTGAGCCGGTAGCGATGATGGCCGATGGTTCGGAGAAGCAGTAGCGATGGTGGCTCGAGGCTCTGCCCACCCACCTGGTTGTCATTATTTCCTGGTTTTAACCAGGAAGTAACCTGTTTTTTTACCCTCTGTGCATGCACAGAAGGGTTTGCACATGCGCAGAGGGTCACGCATGACGTGTGCACTTCCGAACCAGTAGGGAAGTTAAGTAGATTTCACCCCTGGACCAAACAAATTACTGCAAATGAACTGTAACATTTCCCCTTCTGGAACATGATTCCCAGGTACGTACGTACCGCCCCATTTTGCAAGTAATTAAAATCTGTCTCATTCTAATATGCCATTGGTCCTAAGGAGAGTACCTAACCTAGGAACTTTAAATTATATGAGCTGTTATGGCTGGTCTTGCATTTTGTTTTTCTAATTTTGTTTGTTTGTGTGTGTGTGTGTGTTTGGTTATGTTGTAAATATTGTCAAATGCAAATCAATTTAAACTGTTCAAAGTGAACCTACGAAACTCTTGTCATTTTATCTACTTTAGCCTTATCCCTAGCACTGAAGAGGACAAGCGGACTATCTTATTACCGTTTTTAAATCTAAGACAAATCAACCCTAGGATTGCAAAGGAAAGGAAATGGAGGTCATTTTTTTGTTGTTTTTGTTTATCTATATTATTCCACTATTTGATATTTAGGCTTTCAGTTGCAGAGTGCTCAATCCATGAGAACAAGAGAGTGGGGTTAGGGAAAATCCAATCAAATACAGCAAGATAATGGGAGGTTGAACAATAAATTGGCCTAAAAACCTCATTGCTGTTTTCTGGTACATTAATTTTCATTGTTACGAAAGGGTCATGTAGAAACAGCACCAGCGATGACAAGGTCTGCTGTTCTAGTTTTACCTGCTGAGGTGTAACAAATACAGTTATACAGTTCATCAGAGGCAAGAAGCCCTACAGCTACTCTGAAAAGTTGCTTGTTTCTAGTTATATATACAGGAGAGATAATATTAACACAAGGCTATGGCTCTGCTTTGTATTCACTCTTGTTCCCTACACTGTGAGGGTAGGATTGGCTTGTAGAATAAATGCTCTTCTTCTCCAGTCACTTTGAGCAGGCATGCAGGGCAAAAATAGAAAATGGCAATCCATTTGTCATCCCTGGAAAGAACCCACTCACTTCGCCAACAAGGGAGAAGCGTGTGTAGAATAGGAGTTTGGAATATTGTGCCTAAAAAGAAAGTCATTCCCCAGAGCATGGCCAGGAAACCTCCTTCAGACTGAAAAAGTCTTCAGACGCTGTTGATTCTTCTAGTTGTCCCCTGACATCAGGAATACAGGATGAAAAGGGCCAAATTTCATCCTTGTACACTATCGTCGTTAGAATTAATCACTAACATTTCTAGTGAAATAAGCTAGATGGGAAAAAATACAGAATAACATAAAATAGCAGAGTTGGAAGGGACGTTGGAGGTCATTTAGTCCATCCCTCTGCTCAAGCAGGAGACCTTCTACCATTTCAAACAAATGACTGTCCAGTCTCTTCTTGAAAGATCCATTGAGGCAGGGGTGGGTTCTAAATTTTTTTTACTACCGGTTCTGTGGGCCTGGCTTATTTTGTGGGCTTGGCTTGATGGTCATGTGACAATTATTTAGGATTTAGCAGAGGTACTGGTCTACCTGGCTTTTAACTGCTTGCAGAGCTGTACCGATCTACCCATTTATTTTTGCAGGCACTAATCTACTCATGTATTTTTGCAGGCACTGGTCTACTCATTTATTTTCTTTTAACACTGATCAGCTGTAGGGCGGCCCTTTGAAGCCCCGCAGCAAGAGTTTAAACAGTTTTTTTTCCCTCTAGCCATCAGCTGGGACTCAGGAAGCAGCAATAGATTGGGGGTGGGGCCAAATAAAAGGTAAGAATAACGTGGGGTGGGGGGGCGGGGCAGGAGAACCAGTTCAGTGATGTCATATCGTCACCACTACCGGCTTAGCGGAACCAGGCCAAACCAGAGGAATGCACCACTGCATTGAGGGGGCACCCACAACATTTGAAGGCAAGACATTCCACTGGTTGATTGTTCTCCCCATTAAGAATTTTTCCTTAGTTCCAGGTTGCTTCTTTCCTTGATTAGTTTCCAACGATTGTTTCTTGTCTTGCCTTCTGGTGCTTTGGAAAAGAGCTTGACCTCCTCATCTTTGTGACAGCCCCTCAAATATTGGAAAACTGCTATTATAAGGCATTGCAGAATCCCCTCAATCAGAGCAAGCACTACCCTTGGTCTGGTTTGTAAATTATAGATTTCTAAGTCAAGAACCAGAAAGTGATGTACAGTGACAAATGTAGCCCTTTAATGCCCATTTCACCAGGAAGGAATCGTTTTATTTTGAATGTGTCCAAACAAACCAGTATTTATAAACCGAGCACAAAACTGGTTCAAAATGTCAGAAGACCAGACCAAGACTTGTCTATAAATCTCTAATTACTGATTTCACATAATTTAATTAAGATTATTAGGTTCAAGCATGGCAGAAATCTCTTAGCCATTTGACTTTTTGTCTTGCATCTTGAAGCTGAGAGGCTGGTGGATTTTAACACAACTGACATCTCTGACCTGAAAATGTCTTGGTTTCTCCCTCACAAACAGTGATTGATGTTTCTGTAATAATAATAATAATCCTGGGTATGGTATCACCTGAGGCTTTTCTTTCCTGGCTTGTTTTTCTATCCATGCCAAAAGGAAGTAATGAAGTCATGACTGGGCAGGACAATGTGTATAAACCACATTGTTTGCAGAAATGGTGGTTGAATAAATCAGGATTCCTACCTTATTATTAGGTGCAAATGCCTTATTTGCTTCAGTTTCAGAGCTGTATTTTTTTTTACCTGAGGTCAGTTAAATCTTGTTTGAAGAGTTAGAAGATGTAAAGATAAAATTTTATGAAGATATTTATTTATGTATTTATTTCCTCTGTGTGTGTGTGTGTGTGTGTGTGTGTGTGTGTGTGTATTTATTGGTTTATTTATTTATTTATTGGTTTAATTTATATGCCGCCCTTCTCCAGAGACTCAGGAGAGTCATACATATATATGTGTATATGTGTGTGTGTGTGTGTGTGTGTGTGTGTGTGTTTGTTTTTGTAGATTTTCACGGGTACAGGTATGCAAGTCTTGGCGTATTTGGGTCTTTTCCCGTATAAGATTGAGAGTATCTTGGCGACGTTTCGATGAGGTCTCACTCATCATCTTCAGGCGACTAATCTGCATACATCAACTCCATCAACTAATCAAGATGCAACAACACAGCCAACCAACCTGGCTACAGCAACAGAGCCAACACTCCCCACCAGTATTTATAGAGAGACAGCATCACCGATTCCGCTTTGCTTGCACAGACACTAAGCCGAAGACACCAGCCTGAAGATGACGAGTGGGACCTCGTCGAAACGTCGCCAAGATACTCTCAATCTTACATGGGAAAAGACCTGAATACTCCAAGACTTGCATATATATATCCCAAGGTAGAGAACATGCCTAATACTCCTTCCTCCGATTTTTCCCAGAACAACCCTGTGAGGTGAATTGGGCTGAGAGTGACTCATCTAAAATCATCCATCTGGCATCAAAGCCACTTTTGAAGAGCTGTGTGGTATTTTCAATTAACCACTATAATGGAACAGCTATTGGAACAACTAGGCAAATATAGTTAAAAGTTGTAAGACATGTATGTATTTTTCATCTCGTTCTTCAAATTAAGGAAACTTGATTTGGTTTTTGAGGAAATTTTACAGCATGCTGAACTGTGATAATTCAATTTGATCAAATCACTTGATCATAGGATCACAGGATCAAAGTAGCCATGTCAATTTATTTGGGTCTTCAGTGACCTACTGACATAAACAACACAGATAACAGAAGTTATTTGTCTCAGAACAGCTGATCATGGAGGGTTGACATGATTAGGCCGCTATCATATCATCTCCATGCTACTTTGTGTTCCAAGGTGGGACCACACCTTCTCCAGCACTTGAATCAGTGGTGGGATTCAGCCAGTTCGCACCACTTCGGGAGAACCGGTTGTTAACTTTCTGAGCAGTTTGGCAAAATGGTTGTTGAAAGAAATCATTAGGGCAGAGAACCGGTTGTTAAATTACTTGAATCCCATCACTGGCTTGAATCCACATGCATATGTGTATGTCTTTCAATGGATGTGATCTAATGGTTGATCTTTAAAAAGAGAAGAAGATATTAGATGCTAATACAGTTTATTTTAGTTATTGATTCACTGCTGAAGATTGAAATAATGAAGCACAATAAGAATTCCTCGAGCAACGGTCTGACAGGAAAGAGCATGCGATAGAAAATAGAATATGATACTTTGAATTTATATCATGATTTCACTGAAATACAAATTCAATTCCCAGAAAAACAACTAACAATTCATTATGGAACATGGGGTTCTTTTTCCTGGCTTAAGAACATGTTGTTACAAAACAAACCAAGGTAGAATTGTATTGTGAAATATTACCGCTGTTTTCTAAGCTGCGTCCACCCCCATGGATTTTCTCATGGAGTTTTAGATTCCTTTGCTCCAGATTGCAGAATGTTCCCTTCAGCTAAGGCAAGGCCAACCTGAATGTGTAAGATCAAGCTGAGAAAGGGAGCTATAGGTATAAATCACAGGACAGCAAGAAATACAGAATATTTCAAGTTGATTAGTGAAGACTGATCAAAAGAAATGGTATAACTACAGCAAACAAATTTTGGCATCTCTATGCATGCATGGTACAAACAAAAATACTTTTTATATAGAAGTCTTATTGCAACTTGAAGCCTTCTCGTTGTTTATAGATCATATATTTGTTTATGGATCTATATTTACTCTTTGCTTTGTTCCTCTGCTGCTTTCCTCTAAGAATTAATCTTAATTGTAGGAAATATGACTTTTGCAATGGAGTAGCAAATGTCTGGAACAATCTACCCGAGCCTGTTGTTAGTCTCGCTAATCCCCATACCTTTTACCATAAACTGTCTACCGTGGACCTTTCAGGTTTCTTAAGAGGTCCCTAAGGGGGTGTGCATAAGTGCATCAACGTGCCTACCGTCCCTGTACTACTGTTCCCAATTATATGTAATCATTCTATGTGTTTATGGCTATGTTTTGCCAATTCATATCCTTTTTCTTGTGCCAAAAAATTTTCATGTGTCCATGTCTGTGTCTACTTTGTTACTTTTTTTCTTATTTGTTGACAAATAAAAAAATAATAAGAATAAGAATAAGAATAGGGGTTTACAACTTGGGTAGAACTTGGCAATTTTAAGACTTGTGGATTTCAGAATTCTGTGAGTTGAAGTCCACAAGTCTTAAATTTGCCAAATTTGGAGGCAATCTAAGAGGAATCTAAGAACATTCACCTCTATGTACTGTTTCCATAGACAGAAACGTCTTTGGAACATTGTAGAGACAATTGGATCTTGCTTCACAATGAAAACAATCTGCATATGTTCTACAATAAGAATTGTGGCATATGATGTTGAGTGCATCCAGTCAAATTACAGAATTCTATGAATCATGAACCTAGGCCCAGCACTGTGTTTCTATTAAGCTCTGATGCAATGTTTGTTTGAATCTTTAAGCTTCACAGTTTTCTGAACTGATGTTGTTTCAGGCTATTTCTTATATGGGTGTCAAGTTTCTTTCAGTGAGACCATTTGTGCCCCTGACACCTTAACCTTCTCTGAACCTTTTTGATGTGTAGATGAACATACCACTTATTTCTTAAACAAGCTTTTAAAATACCCAGAATTAAATTTTCAGTTCTTGTCTAGTTATTTCATGTCATTTAATTTCTATGTTTAGAGGTATCCAGTGGTGGGTTTCAAATTTTTTACTTCTGTAGGCGTGGCTTGGTGGGCGTGGCATGGCTTGGTGGGTGTGGCTTGGTGGGCATGGCAGGGAAAGGATACTGTAAAATCTCCATTTCCACCTCACTCCACGGGACAGATACTGTAAAATCTTCATTCCCTCCCCAATCCAGGGGAAGGTTACTGCAAAATCCCCATCCCTATCAGCTGGGACTTGGGAGGCAGAGAATAGATGGGGGTGGGGCCAGTCAGAATTTTTACTACCAGTTCTCAGAACTATTCAAAATTTCCACTACTGGCTCTCCAGAACTGGTCAGAACCTGCTGAAACTCACCTCTGGAGGAATCCTCTACTTCGATTTCTAATATGATAAGAAACAATAGCTACCACCATCCTATGGAATTTTCGGTTCCATACAACTAATTCCCCAGTCTCCTTGGGTATCCTATATACCTCAATCCCACCAAACTATTAAAAGCTTGGAGAGACAAGGACACAAAGTGGAAATGAGACTGCAGTGGAAAGTTAAGCCAAGTAGAACTAAATTAAAGAAACAAAAGCTTTTCTGCTGCATGTACACAAACTCTTTATATATGTTTTAGATATGTATTTGTGTATATGTTCATTTGATTTCTTTGAGGTTTGGTCTGCAGTTTGCTTGGAATAGCACTTCTGCTATTCCAAGCAGAAGTACTCACACAATGAGCAGAATTGGCTTGTTAAGGGTATTTGTTGCAGTCTGCTCAAGCTATGGTGTTTGGAATCTAAGCGGCTTTTGGAAACTTAAATGAAATCATTGGTTGATGACATGCCACGTGCATGCCGGGGTTGAGGTGGAGGGAATGTTGGTCACACAAGAGTGAACTTGTTATGTGAGTCACGTATCTGAAAACATGCCTCTCCCCTCTCCTCCTCCCCTCTCCAAAAATAAAAAGAGAATTAGACATTAGACATGAACGGAAGCTGCTTCAACCTCAGTCCAATATGCTCTTAGGCACAAATTGTGGGCTATTAATTGCTAATTAAGGAGCAAAGAAAATTTCACATCAAAAGTACTGCTTTATCTACCCATATGTCTAGAGCCAAGCAAGATACAATTATTGAGGAATGTTAGATTTTTCTCATTTAGCTCAGGGGCTGAAGAGGAGATGGGAATATCTTAAAAGTTGCTTCCCAGGTTTCAGTTCCCACATACAAATTCTTCTATTGTGTGAAAAGAAGCTTTCTACTGCAAATGTGGCAGGGCATGGTCTCTTAATTCAGACTTATATAAAATGAGTGCTACCAGATTTGGACAAAATCCAGATAACAGCCAGGTAGCAGCAGAGATATGTAATATTATACACATCAATCCCTTGCTGTTATCTCATGGCCATATGGATTTTAGCATCTCAAACCTGATGGCCCTAGAAAAAACATGCATTGGTTTGGGCAACCTATTGTATGAAACTTTTCGAGAAGCATCTTTCAGGTTATCCTCTGCATCCCAAATGCAGTACTTTTGACTGGAAGCAGGATTCAGTAAAATTGAATCCAATCTCTTGATAAATACCTTTACCTACTGGCTAAAAGTAAGCCATAATCCACATGGACTGATTCCTCTAATATTGGCAGACAAGTTCAAATTGTCTTGGGAAACGACTGTCCAAAAGAAATGGCGACACTATAGCTTTTCCAGTGATGCCATCATAACTTTAAGGGCTGGATCAAAATATATCAGTATTAAGTCAAAGGATCTTAGACATACAAGGCCAAACAGAAATTGTTGCTTTCTCTCACAACATATTTATAAGTAATCTAATTTTAACTCCTATACATATGTGTATCACAGGTCCCAAATTCAGAAAAGCTTTTTCTTTAGCTCAGTTTAATGCTCTTTCCATAGCTATATTGGAAGGGATATATGATATATATGAAAACTCCTTATGACACTCAACACAACCCCTATGGTACAGATGCCATAGAAAGCACACTCAAAAAAAAAAAGAAAGAAAGAAAGAAAGCACACTCTTGTTGTTTTCTACTTGCCAGTTTTACCAGGGCATTTGCCACCAGTTTATTACCCTTGTTAATCTAAATTTCTGGAGCACTCCAGTGGTGGGTTGCTTCCAGTTCGCAAATTTGCGAATTAGTAAAAATTTGTAGTAGTTCCGAGAACCAGTAATAACATTGGCTGGCCATGCCCCCGAACCGGTCCCCGGCCCTGTTGCCACTCGCTTACCCTACCCACCTCATCAGAGGCTTTTTTTTTTAACTTTTAAAAGCATTTTTTCTACCAACCATTTTGCCGAAAAAATGCTTTTAAAAGTTAAAAAAAGAAGTTTCTGACGATCCCAGCTGAGTTGCCTGATTAGCAGAGGCTTTCCAAAGCATTGTTTTTAAAAGTTTTAAAAAAAAAGTTGGCCATGCCCACCCAGTCACATTACCACCCCCCACCAAGCATGCCCACAAAATAAGCCATGCCCACAGAACCGGTAGTAAAAAAATTTAGAACCCACCCCTGGAGCACTCCCATAATTTTTATTTGTATTGCTTGTTAGATAATCAGGATAAATCTATCTTTTTAAAAATAGCAGAATTTTGCTACATGACTTGTAAACTTCATCCATAAATGGTTACCAGCAGTCACTGATGCTTGTTTTGTAAATGCAGCCATCAATAACTGAAATAAATTTTCTGTCTATCTGTCCATCTGAAAAGAGAGGTGTTTCCTACTCAATGGGATTACTGCAATCTTTCTTGCTGGATGTCAAATCTTCATCAGCAAAAGCACAATTTTGGATGGAACTTATATTTTGGCAGAAGATGCCAGTGTTGCAAAGTTGTAACTGACATACAACTCACATGACACAACTGACCCAACCTGTGGGCTAGTTTACAAAGTTAATTGTGCCAGCTAGACATATGAGAACGTAACTTCTCCTTGATCCAGTTAAGTGTGTAAGAGAGGTTTAAATGTATACCCTTTCTTCTCATGTTTTTCTTTCATATCAAAAAATGTGCCCCATCTCTGAGATTTTTGAAACCTATTTCACATCGGTTCTTCTCATGTAAATGAATTGCTTAGCGCATTGTAAGCCGCCCTGAGTCTCCGGAGAAGGGCGGCATATAAATCAAATTTTTAAAAAAATGCCTTTGTCCTTAATCGTCTTTAGTGAGACATCTAAGTCTTCTCAGAAAGAAAACCTTTATTAACAGCTGAGTGACAATTAAGTATTCCTTTAATAGATGCAATGTGCATTTTCAATTGCTACAGATGATCTTTTGAGGAGGGGGTTGAAAACAAGGCCAAAAGACCCACTGAAGTCATCAGATTGATGTTGGAACCAGTACAGGGAACTAACATTGGAGAGACTGAAAATCAATGCTGTATTTATGATACACAAATCCAACTTGGCTAGAAAAAGAAGAAAACTGAAAGAGTTTGGAAGAGGAGCATTTTCTTAGCAGACACCCGGACTGTTGAATTCTTGAGGGAAGCCCAACTGAAATAAATCTATGCAAGGTTATTCCAGTTTGCAGATGTTTAGGTGTAAGGCTGTAGTTTCTTTCTTTTCCCAACAAGTGCCAAGATCATAAAAGAAATATTCTGGGAATGCCTGACATTATCTGATCCATTGCATCTTATAAACTTATATTAATTGCAATGGAATCATCTAATCCAGAGACTGAGTGCTCTTCCTAATTGCTGTAGTGCTTAAGCAGAGTGACTGGCCAGGAGGATCTGAGAGCCAGTTTGAAAGAGGACATTCAGGGACATCTCCAACTTTTCTCATTTTTCCCCCCGTGGTGACTTTTATAGCTTGAATTGAGCTGTAGGAATGATGGGAAGTTTGATCAAGACTTTCCCAAAATGGATGCCTTTCTTCAGAAATGGATGGGAAACTTGATGTGACAGTTAGGGAGAAATTGACACTCATCTGTCTAGGAAGTGGGATTTGTTTTCTATGCAGTAAAATATCTCTGAACCCGTTCAGCCATGTTTCTAGCAGCTGAATGAAAGCTGCCACTGCATGTGGCAGGCTTGTCATTTTTAATTACAGCTGAGTAGCCTGTTTCAACATAAGTCACCCAGCGCAAAGTTCTGGAAATTTGGTTTGGTTTGCTTCATTTTTCACAATTATGACTGGCATTATTTTTTCCTCATCAAGAAGATCAAAATGCTACTGCATAAGGAAATATTTTTTTAAAATAAAATTATAGTTACTGTAGCAGAAAAGGAATAGATTTGGCCATTCTCAGAGATACGAACTTTTCAGAATAGTAGTATAAACAGCATGGTCCATATGCAATGTGTGCATATAAAATCACTTAGAGTAAATGCTAGAATTGCTTACTTGTGCCATGAATCTGATGTAGGTATATAAATATAAAATATGATATATAATATAATATAAATATAAAATATGACTTCAGTCACAGAGTGGTCAATGCCTGGAATGCACTACCTGACTCTGTAGTTTCTTCCCCAAACCCCCAAAACTTTAACCTTAAACTGTCTACTGTTGACCTCACCCCTTTCCTAAGAGATCTGTAAGGGGCGTGCATAAGTGCACCAATGTGCCTACCATCCCTGTCTTAATATTCCTTTTTACTTACTCTTTTCATGTATTCAAATTATGTTTATACTTCTACCTGTTATCTTATATATGCTTGACAAATAAACTTATGATTATGATTATGAAATTGTAATATTTAACTGATTGTGTCAGTCAATGACATGCATGTGTTATTATATAGCCCTCTTGCCAATAGCCATGATAACAGGGGTGAAATTGACTTACCTTCCCTACCGATTCGGAAGTGCATGTGTGCGTGCCGACCCTCTGTGCATGCGCAAACCCTTCTGTGCATGTGCAGAGGGTAAAAAATAGGTTACTTCCTGGTTAAAACCAGGAAATAATGACGACCGGGTGGGCGGGCAGAGCCTCAAGCTGCCATCACTACCGGTTCTCCGAACCACCAGCCGTCATCGTTACCAGTTTAGCCAAACTGGGAGCATTTCACCCCTGCATGTTAATGTATGTGTTTGAAAATAGGAATAGCAACCAAGAATAACAGATTTCAGGTCGCATACAATTTCCTCATTGTCACAGCTCTTTTCAGACTATACCCAATTTATTAACTCAAGTTCTGAGTGGCGTAGCAGGCTAATGCCTCCTACTAAGGCAGCATTTAACATCCAGCTGCCTGCAATTACTGCGAGTTCTAATCTCACCAGGCTCAAGGTTGACTCAGCCTTCCATCCTTTCTAAGGTGGGTAAAATGAGGAGCCAGTTTGTGGGGGCAATAAGCTGACTTTGTATAAATATACAAAAGTATGAAGGCTATTGCTTAACGCATTGTAAGCCGCCCTGAGTCTCCAGAGAAGGGCGGCATATAAATAAAATTAAAAAATAAAAATAAAGTTCAAAGATCCATCAAAACCCCAGACAACTGGATTTTTATAATCCTAACAGGAGTTGGGAAGATGTTTCATTTTGAAAGCAAATGTCCAAAACACAAAAGTCGAACATGCAGACCTATCTGAGTTCTTGCAATGTTTATTGTCATATACTATATCCTATGTCTTGCTATTGATACTATACAATGTATAGTCTAATATTCCATTCTATATTCTACTACTGTACACTATACTTCTTGTATTTGTATCAGGGGTGAAATGTAAAATTTGTTACTACTGGTTCTGTGGGTGTGGCTTGGTGGGTGGGTGGGTAATGTGACTGGGTGGGCGTGGCCAACTTTAAAAAAAACTTTTCAAAGAAAGCATTTTTTCTAATGTTTTGAAAAGCCTCTGCTGATCAGGCAAGTCAGCTGGGATCGTCAGAGACTTTTCAAAGCATTTTGTTTGCCACCTCTTCGGCTAAGAGGTTGCAGGAAAAAATGCTTTGAAAAGCCTCTGACGATCCCATCTGAGCTACGCGATCAGCAGAGGCTTTTTAAAAAACTTTTAAAAGCATATTTCATCGGAAGAGGTTGTAGAAAAAATGCTTTTAAAAGTAAAAAAAAAACCTCTAATGATCATGCGGCTCAGCTGGGCATGGGGGAGGGGGGCGCAGGGATTTTTGCTACTGGTTCTCTGAACCACTCACCGCCATTGCTACGGGATCGGGTGATCCGGTCCGAACCGGGAGCATTTCACCTCTGATTTGTAATGTATGCTATATCATACTATTCTTACTACTACCCTATTTCCCCGAAAATAAGATCTCCCCAGATAATAAGCCCAATTGGCTTTTGAGCGCATGCGCTAAAATAAGCCCTCCTGAAAATAAGCCCTCCCGAAAAATATTTAAGCGCATGCGCAGCTGTTCCCCGCCATTTCCTCTGGTTAGGGTTAGGGAGACAGAACTGGAAATCAGGTAAGACGGCAAAGAGGAGCCCCGTCTTACTCCACGCGTCCCAAAATAAAAACACTTCCCCAAAAATAAGGCCAAGCACTTATTTCAGGGTTCAAAAAAAATATAAGACAGGGTCTTATTTTCGGGAAAACACAGTAGTGCTTTAATGCCATTGCTAGCATACTACTGCTAGCATAAAACAGACTGTAATCTGTCTTTAAAGACTCTCTCTTTCACTGGGATTTCTTCTATTGTTATTTTCTTCTTTATTGTTGAGCAACATTGGCACCTTTCCAATATTGTGCTTAGCTTGACCTTTTTGTCTTCCAGGCCTTTCTATTTCTTACTTTATTTAGTTGCTTTTTTCACCGTAGTTGTTGCAGCTACTCTAGCCATTGTCACTGAGCTTCAAAAATACGTTGATCTCCTCTCCCACCTGCTTCAAGGTTCAGCTTTTATAGGCAACTCTGACGTGCTGAGGCTGGGGAGAAGGTTCAGATCGGAGGGGAGCAAAGCAACACAGGTGTGTGCAATTTTCTCTGCAGCCTGCTGTCCCACATTCATGTATCAATGATTTTCAGGACTTAATACTTTATTTCATATTTGTTTGAAAAGGCTGTATTCAGCCTTCTCTGGAGAGATTTTTCATCTTGTTCAACACTTACTTGTGAAAATGTGGCCTTGAGCATGTTCCTCTTAAGCCAAATGTAGTCCTCTGACCCACATAATTGCATATTTCTCTCTCTGATCTCTATTTCAATCAAGTAAGAGCTTGGTTCCATCTTGAGTGATCAGCTTAGGAATTTTAGTATTTAAGAAGTCAAATATGTGCTGCAAGAGTGTTCAGCTCCTCCAGCGTTCATAAATGATTTTAGATGAGGGGATAAAAGGAGAACTCATCATATTTGCAGACGACAACAAGCTAGGAGGAACAGCCAAAACTTTAGAAGATAAGCTCAAGATGTAGAAGGATCTTTATATCCTAGAACACTGGGCCCTATCCACCAAAATGCAGTTCAGTGGTGCAAAAAGTAAGCTTTTACACAGGCAAACAAACCACAAATGCATAGGCATAGTGTAGGTGGTATCTGACTCAACATCAGTAACTGGCAGAGGAATCTAGGAGTCGTAGTGGACAAGAACTTAAATATGAGCCAGCAGTGTGCCGTAGCTGCCAAAAAAGACAATGGAGTCCTAGGCTGCATCAACAGAGGGATACTATCAAGATCATGTGAAGTGTTAGTACCACTATATCCTGCTCTGGTAAAACCATACTTTAATTATTGCATCCAGTATCAGTCACCACAATATAAAAATTATGTTGAAATTAGAAAGAGTCCAGAGAAGAACAAAGATAGTTAGGGGACTGGAAGCTAAAACATATGAAGAATGGTTTCAGGAACTGGGTATGTCTAGTCCAATGAAGAGAAAGATTAGGGGTGAAACAATAGCAATCTTACAATGTCTAAGTAGCAGTCACAAAGAAGAGGGGATCAACATATTTTCCAAAGCATCTGAGGGTTACAAGAAGTAACCGATGAAAACTTATCAAGGAGAAATCTAACTTAGATCTAAGGAGAAATTTTCTGACAGTGGAACGACTTGCTTCCAGAAATTGTGGGTGCTCTGTCACTGAAGGTTTTAAGGAGAGATTCGACAGCCTGGAATGGTATAGGGCAGGGGTCAGCAACCTTAAACACTCAAAAAGCCACAAAGGTCCTAACCAGAAGCCCTCCGTTCAATTCTGGAGCCATCCAGAAGTCCAGTTCCCCCACCATAGAATCTCCTCCTAGTGCAGTGTCCTTTTTCCTCTGCTGACTGGAAGTCTGATTACCCCACCATAGAGTCTCTTCCTAGTGCTGCATTCTTTTTCCCCTGCCAACCAGAAGTCCTGTTCCCCCACCATAGAGTCTCCTCCTAGCATGGCATCCTTTTTCCTCTACCTGTCCTAACCGAATGCCTTATCAATTGTGGAGCCAACTGGCGACAAAAAGCCGCAGCACAGGGATGAAAGAGCCACATGTGGCTCCAGAGCCACAGGTTGCTGACCCCTGGAATAAGGTCTCCTGCTTGAGCACAGGGTTGGACTAGAAGACCTTCAACTCTGTTTTTCTGTTCTTTGGTTCCTTCATAGTGATGAGGTGATTAAAAAAGTAATGGACAGATCTGCATAAACAATGGAACAAACACACTGGAAAGAATAATGCTGAAGGTGATAGAAAATTGGCAGAAAGGGTAGCTGGCTTAATGAACAAGGGTCACAATTTCTTATTTGTTTATTTTATTATGTGTAGGATAGATAACCTGAGGTTCTGGCACTCTGATGTGTGTGAATGAATGTCATAATTATGTATGCATTTAGCCCATAGTATTATATAATCTTTCTTTGTTCCGACAATAGTGGCGTTCCAAGAAACTGCACAATATTTTTTTTAAAAAAATGTATTGATGTATCTGGTTTTCTCTAAGAGAAGTGACACTAGCTAAATCAGTTCAAAACTGCACACTTCACTGCAGTTGCAAGGAGAACTGATTATTCATTAGGCTGATTAAAAAAACGCCGTTTTAACTTATGAGGTAGAATAAAAAGTCACACTTTTTAAATGCAGAAAAAAATATGATCCAGGTATGAAAAGTTTGGCAACAACTGAGGTAGTAATAAATTTGCAGGTTATATATGATATCTAGGGATGTTTTCACTTTGTGTCATATCTTAGCACAGGGCATTTAGCAAAAAACGCTCCCCTGTTTTTATGGTGGATATAAATCCCTCCATATTTTTCTTTTAAAACAAAGTCTGTTTTCAGAGGTGTAAATGCTGCAGTTAGGAATTCATAAAGAAAACTGTCCAGCAGAAAAATTCTATATTTGCATATTGCTGACTGGAAGCGTCTTATGGACTCTTTGCATAAAAATGAAACTAAAAATGAACCTGTGACTTCAGGTTTTGATGATTAGACACAATACGGTATAGAAAGAAGAGTAATAGGATGTAACTTTTGAGAGAGAGCTTAAAATACATTTGTACATATAACTGCTGTGAAGAATATCGGAAGCCACTTCTTTACAGTATACTTTTTTTCCTATTTTTCTTAACTTTTTCTCTTTTCGTACACCATTTTTCTTTGATTATCTTCTTTTTCTTTTCCACTGCTAACTGCCAATTAGTTTTTTTAGTTTTTATCTCCTTGTTTAAAAGATTTAATCAAAATTCCTTTTAAAAAATTGTGGGCATTCAACATCCTACTTCCATAGGAATTAATGCATTGCACTGGCAGATTTGTTTATTTATTACATTTGCAGCCCACTTTTGCAATTCAAGTTCAAAACAATGTACATTCCAGCGTCCTCTCCCCCCCCCCCCGCAAGAACTATGTGAGAGAACTTGACTCAGAGAGACTGGCCAAAGTCCTCCCATGAGTTTCATTGGTAAACCTGGGTCTCTCTGGTGCCTGTTCAACACTGGGATGAATATGACACACTGGAAGGCAAGGGTTGTTACCCCAAAAGTGCTTTTTTAGGAGGCAACTGGACTTTCTTGTGAAGACATTTCACTTTTCATCCAAGAAACTTCTTCAGCTGTGACTGGGTGGTGGGGAATGGAAGGATTTATATACCTTGCAGACAGCTGGTCATTTGCATCCTTTTAGAGGGTCATTGAAGCACTTGGAGGTTTATCTGTGTCCTCAGGGTCACCTGGTTTCTGTAGTCTGCAATTTTTTCCTCTGGAACTCCATTCCTACTCCCACACCATTCAAAGGGTGTTCATCCCAAATTGTATAGCTAAAAGTCTGTAGAGATTCTCAGTCATCCAGGTCATGGTTGTTCCAAAGGTGCTTTTTCAGGAGGCAACTGGACTTTCTTGTTGCCTCCTGAAAAAGCATCTTTGAAAGAACCATGACCTGGATGACTGAGAATCTCTACAGATCATAAGGGTTGTTAGTTTTTTTTTTCTCCTTAGATCAACAACTGGGGTGGGAGAGAAATGAAGCAGAAGCAAGGGATAACACTGTTCCAAGGCTCAGTCAAAATAACAAAAAGCTGTAAGTATAAGAGACAGATAAAGTTGGGATACTAAAAAGCAGAGACATCACCCTGCCAACAAAAGTGCTTATAGTCAAGGCTATGGTTTTCCCAGTTGCAATGTATGGCTGTGAAAGTTGAACCATAAGAAAGGCTGAGTGCCAAAGAATTGAGGCTTTGAACTATGGTGCTGGAGAAGACTCCTGCAAGTCCCTTGGACTGCAAGGCAATCAAACCGGTCAATCCTAAAGGAGACAACCCCGACTGCTTTTTAGAAGGCCAGATCCTGAAGAGGAAACTCAAATAGTTTGGCCACCTAATGAGAAGGAAGGACTCACTGGAGAAGAACCTAATTCTGGGAAAGATTGAGGGCAAAAGAAGAACGGGACAACAGAGAATGAAGGGCTGGATGGAGTCACTGAAGCAGTAGGTGTGAGCTTAAATGGACTCCAGAGGATGGTAGAAGACAGGAAGGCCTGGAGGAACATGGTCCATGGGGTCACGATGGGTTGGACATGACTTCACAACTAACAACAACAAAGTTGGGATACAAGCAAGATTTAGGTCCTTAATCAGACTGACTATTCAAGACAAGTATTTTTGTAGGTTTCACGGGGTGATTGGATGTTAAGGGTGTTTGAATTGGAATCTGGAATTTTATGGACCCTGATAGTCCAGGTCTTTGCCACTTGTCTTGTTGTCCTTGTGAGTCACCAAGATCTGCCCTGGTTCATCATCATCCTTTGAGAATTTATGGCATTCTAGCTCCATAATATAAACTAGTTGTGACCTGGCAGTTATTCAGCAAAACCTACTCAAGCAAGTGGTATTTAAGTGCATTTTAGCTAGTGACCATGAAGACTCTATTGAAAAGCAGGCATTCTGACCTAATGGATGGTTTTATTTATTAGCATAAAATATTCTGCTGCCATAATCAGACAAGAACGTAACATTGTGTTTCAAGGTGCAAACAGTAATTCCTTTCCTGTCCCTTTCCCAGCTGTGCTTTTACTGTGACACAAAGGAGCAGTTGCTGGGACAATGAAAGCAATTAAGGCATTCACACAATGACATCAAAGGTAGGATGCTAAGATAGCTTTACAACCTGAATTCCAAGCAGATGAGCTCTCTTTGATCAGCCACAAAGTATAGGTGGTTGTGAGAAGCCTGCGTCTCTTTGTGATATATGCAGCAGGTTTCAATTCCTGGAGATTGATATCAAAGCACATCACAAATCACAGTCTTGCAGGAATGAAACAGATCTACCAGGGAGCCATTGCAGTTAATGTGTCACTATGACAAACATCGAGTGGTACCAAAATATTATTTCTACATACTTCTTATGTAAAAAGAACTCTTGTTCAGGCACTGCTTTTTCCTATTCATTTTAAGACATGAAGAGTGAATAGTCTTTTCCCCTTCCTCACTTGAGTGACATGAATGAAGATATCTTTTCCACATTACAGTGGTTTTCTGCAAGGGATAGCTTTCACATAAACTGGAATCCATATAATGGGGAGTTCTACTTTAAGAATATTGTGGTCCGCCAGCAGCCTGCAGAACTGGCAGCCGAGTCGTACAGTGAGGAAGCTGGGGAGGAACATGGGCCAGTCCTGGAGTCTGGGGAAGGCCCGGATGAGAGCTCTGCATCAGAGGCAGAGCCAGGGTCATCTGGGAGTGATGCGTGGACTCCGGAGCCTCCAGTCAGACAGTAGAGAGGCAGAGGAACAGGAGGAGTCTGTTCCTAATGCACGCATGCGCAGAGCTGCCAGAAGGCAGAAACAGTTAAAACAAAAGGGACGATTCAGGAGTAAGGCCTAAAGATGATTGACCCCTCCCATAAGGCTTAAAAGAGGAGCAAAAGTATGTGGGCACTTTGCAGGAAAGCTATGTTGTTAATTCTGTTCCCAGTCGGCATCTCTGTTTGATTCTGAAATCCGTGTGGCTTTGCCAAGTAAGTATTTGGCAGAGTGTCAAGGGAGATAAAGGTTGGTGATTATCCCAAAGGATTTCTCCCGAAGGACTTTTTGCAACTAATTGGGACTCAGCTGTGAATGAACGTAATTCACAGCTGTTGCAATAAAAGAGGTTTTTGGGACTACTTGAGTGTTTTAATGATTCAGCCTAGGTCACAACAAAGAGTGTGCAGAGATTTCACAGTGGTAACTGTTATGCTGTAGACCAGGGCTGTCAAACTCCCAGCCTGATGTGTCATGTGCTGGCCACGTCGTTTGGTTTGGCGAAGGGGAAAAAAGTCCCAATACGTCACGTGATGCTGCCATGACAACATGAGTTTGACACCCCTGCTGCAGACATTAAGACCACCTCCACCATGACATCAATATACAGTAACGTGTGTTGGATCAGTGTGAAGATAGTGCTCGAATATTATTCACCTATAAACCCCAATGGGTTTTTTTATGGATTGAAGTTGTGCTTTTCTACCAATGGACGAAATTTTAGTATCTCCAGAGCATGGGCATCTGCAATTCTGGATGTTTTGATCAACATTATCTGAGTTGTGTCACTCTGCAACCTCCTCGCCTTTGGGATATGCATGCAGTGTTACGATGCAGATACAAAAGAGAGGAGCTTGCATTGAGTAAACCCCATTCTTCACACTGACCATTTTGCTCTTATGAAGTTGTTGTTGCTTCAGAGTTTAAAAACAGTAGACTTTGAAAGCACCACAGGGCAGTGGCCCTGGGAACATATTTTGCACTTAGAAAGATGTAGTAGTAGATCTTGTATGTTACAAGGGTACCATACATATCTACATATGGAGAGGGTACCATATTTTTCGGACTATAAGATGCACTTAAAAGAGGGCAAAAATTTGGGTGCATCTTATACACCGAATGTACCCCCGCCCACCCGCTGGCACCCAGCCTTTGGCCTCCGCGCATCGTGTTTTATACCTGTTCCAGGCTGCAGGGATTGCCACAGACCATCACCCTCTCCTCGGCTTGTGTTTTTTGGCCTCCAAAAGCTCTGTTTGAGAGGCTGCATTTTAGGCCTTCAAAAGCTCCATTTGAAAGGCTGCGTTTTCAGCCTCCAAAAGCCCTGTTCAAGGCTGCAGGGATTGCCAAAACACATTGCCGCCGTTTGCCGCCCAAAAATGCGATGCACAGAGGCCAAAATTGGGGCGTGCAGAGGCCTAAAATGCAGCCTCTTGAACAGAGCTTTCGGAGGCCTAAAACACAACTTCTCAAATGGAGCTTTCAGAGTGCACTCACAACCAGTGAACCTGTTGCTAAAGTTCACCTCTGGGAACAGCTGATTGGGGGTATTCCAGGAGGCCAATCCACTCGCCAATCAGCTGCTTGTGCTGAATTTTTTTTTCTTACTTTCCTCCCCAGAAACTAAGATATGTCTTATACTCCGGAGTGTCTTATACTCCTAAAAATGCGGTAATTTATTTCATTGATTACATTTATCTGCTACCTTTCCACACCAAAAAACTGAAAACAATTTCCCTGGGAATCTCCCTTTACACTGTTCCTACAATGACAAACCTTTGGCCCAGGTTCTGCCCAATGTTTCACTTTCACACCTTAGATATGGCCTTGAAGCTGACCTTGATCCTAGTCCAATGCCTTCACCATAAATCCACTTTGGGTCTCACGCTAGGAACTAATGATGGAATCCATTTAAGATTTCTAAATTAAAACTAAATGTTGAGTTGAGTTAATAAGAGCCCAGTGGCTGAACAATTCAGTCTTTCACATAAGATTTTACTCTTTATCTCATTTTTGTCTTATTTTTTATCATTCTAAAAAGTCTTCCTGAAAGTGCATGTAGTTACTGTGTTTCCCCAAAAATAAGACCCTGTCTCATATTTTTTTGAACCCTGAAATAAGTGTTTGGCCTTATTGCTATGAACTCAAAAGCCCAATTGGGCTTATTATTAGGGGATGTCTTATTTTGGGGAAAATAGGGTACCATTCAAATTTCTCCTCAGTATTTCTTTCAGCTATTTTCATCAATAGGTATGCTTTTGTGAATCCTTTCTTGCCCAGACATTTGAGGAAACAATTTGTTGAGAAAACAGCCTATGCAGAGTTCAGATCCCAGAATTCTTCAGCCAGCATGCTGGCTGGAGAATTCTGGGAGCTGAAGTCAACACATCTTAAAGTTGCCAAGTTTGAGAAACACTTGTATAGAGTATGAGAAGTGTCCCTTAAACCAAGTGCCATTAAAACTTGCATCCAGTACATTCTTTCCACTTCTTTTGGTAGCAGCAACAGAAGGAATGAAGGTTGACATTCAAATCTTGAAAATCTGCCAAAACCTTGTCAGTCTATAGTTGACATACATTGCAGTTCTAGTATGATTACTTTTTTGCGCCCAACCTTAGCATTTTCTACCATGTGTTTCCCTTGATTTAACAAACTACTGTGCTAGGGAGAAACCCAAACCATCTCAGAACACTAGGAATTTGATGCCAGCCATTGCTAAACATTATACTACACCCTGCGTAGTAAATATTATGAGGTTGAATTTCACTTGTGTCAAATGGCGAGGAAAAGACCCAAACAAGTGCTTATATTGCCTATGTTTGAGTTTTGCGGTTAAACGTCTTGCAGCGAGGGACTATAGTGTAATGGGCAAAAGCTGCTGTCAGGCTCTTGGCCACCAGCATGGATGATCAATAATGCACGAAGCATGCAATGGAAACTCGGTGTTGGCTTCCGTTGCAGTCAGGGTAAACACTCTCCAGATGATTGTAAATTGTAAATTGACAAGGACAATATAGGAACACAGGAAACTGCTTCCTCCCAAGTTAGGCCATTGTCCAGCTAATACAGCATTCTGGGTTCTTGACTGTCAATACTTCTTCGGAATAATGGCAGTTTTTCCAGCTCTTAAATCCTCAAGATTAAAGAGTCAAGTTCTTGAATCTGGAATCATGTTCACGCAAAGCAGACTTTTACTGAGTTACCCAACCCTTTTCAATATCATGGACTAAACGTTTAGCTTAAGGTTTGGGATGCTGGAGTTGTGGTGTATTTGAACTATACAATTTGGGCTTGCTATAGAGCAGGGGTGTCAAACTCAAGGCCCTCAGGCCAGATCTGGCTTGTGGGTTGCTTGGATGTGGTCCATGGGGCTACCCTGGAAACAGCAAAGGCCCAGCCTTTGGTGCCTTCTGCCAGTGAAAACTGAGCTTGGGAGAGCCACATGCACTCCTCTCAAGCTCTGTTTTCACTGGCAGAGGGCTGCAGGAGACTGTCGCAGCAGAAAACAGAACCCAGCAGGGCCGCACACACCCCTCCCGAGTTCCGTTTTTGCTGTCAGCAGAAGTTGCCTGCAGTACTGCATTCTAACCACTGCAGCTCTATAAGGGAAACAGTGGGATCATACTGTTAATTTTCTATGACATAGTTTCACCTACCAGCTCTGTTCACTGATACTATTAAGCCTTTTTATTTCCATTTCCTCATAAGGGCAAGGCCTGCTTTATTTATCAACACTCAGTCAGAGCCATGGTGGTGCAGTGGTTAGAGTGCAATACTGCAAGCTTCTGACTGTCGGCTGACTGCAATTTGGCAGTTCAAATCTCACCAGGCTCAAGGTTGACTCAGCCTTCTATCCTTCCTAGATGGGTAAAATGAGGACCCAGATGGTTGGGGCCAATATGCTGACTCTGTAAACCATTTAGAGAGGGCTGTAAAGCACCGTAAAGCAGTATATAAGTCTAAGTGCTATTGCTATTGCTATCCATTGGTTGTGACAGGAATTGACCAATCAGATCAGCTTGTTGCCTGAGCCTTAAATTGAGGGCTGAGAGCAGGGGTGGGCTGCTAAGGGTTCGCAGGGGTTCATGAGAACCTCTAACTAAGATTCTGTGCAATTTGGAGAACCCCCAAATCCCACTCCTGGCTGGCCCCACCCCACCCAGCCCACCCTGCCCCACCCCTCCCAGGAGTCCCCACGCCAGTGGTGGGTTGCTACTGGTTTGCCCCAGATCGGGCGAACCGGTAGTGGTGGTGGCGAGAGGCTCCACCCACCTGCCCGGACATATCTGTGCATGTGCAGAAGCATTGCAGGTGCGCCCGTGAACCCACAAGCAAACTGATAGTGAACAAAATTGAAACCCACTACTGCCCCACGCGGCATGTTTTGGATGCAGGTAAGTGCAGGGCATGCACAGAGGCTCGGGAAGGGCAAAAAACAGGCCTACCGGAAGTTCAGGAAGGCCAAAAATGGGCCTCCGGAGCCTGGGGAAGCCATTTTTGCCCACCTGGAGGCTCGGGAAAAGCCTCTGGAGCCCAGGGAGGGCAAAAATGCCCCCCCCCCGCCGTGGTGCAGAAGGCCAACTAGGCCACGCCCACCATGGCCATGCCTGCCCTGCAACCGGGCAGAGAACCCCTTGCTAAAATTTTTGAAGCCCACCCCTGACTGAGTGACTGTGACTGCCTCAAAATCACCTAGCCAGCTTTTGTGCCCACGGTAGGACTAGAAATCACTGTCTCCCGGTTTTTAGCCTGGTGCCTCAATCCCTAGACCAAATTGTCTGTCCTTCCTAAGACTACTGAACTGATATATCATAAATAAGTGGAATCTGTCTGTATAGGTTGTCATTAATCTGAAATCTAGGAAAATGGCTGAGCTCCATTCACATATTGCAATACTTTCATGCTACAGTATTCACTGTGAATTGGATTTAAACAAACTACATTTAGGTTTACTTGCTTATGACATGAATGATTTCTATCTTGTTTTGTTTTGATATGGAAAGTAAAGTCTTTACTCTGCATATAGTAAATATGTTCTTTCTCATGGGTTTTTTTTCTGTTTTTTTTTTTAAAGACAAGAGAGGAGATTTGTGGAATAAATCTGTCATTGGCTGGCTAGTATTGGATGTCTTTCAGGATAAGTCTGTGGTTCCTGAGTTTCTGACATACAGTGACATTTCTATGCTTTCATTCTATGTACAGGATGACTGCTACCTTATTAATTTTCCTGGAACTCCTCATGGCTTTTAGTAATATTGACCATATTCCTCTTGACAACTTGTCTGAAATGGAAATTACAAACCTTCAGCAATTCATTTCTATTCTAGTGGATTCTACCACCTTCTACCTGATTTTCCTTGTTATATATGCATTATCTACATTGAAAAGCTATATAAAGTCATCTTCACATCTGGGATTTATGCGAATCAATATACTGGAGGCACCAACTCTTATCACTTTTCTTTAGATCAAATGAAGATCTGGATCAGTTGTAGGATAAATACAAATAAAAAAATGATTACGACAACATGAAAGTATTATTGAGGGTGCTTCTTGCTGCCTGCACTAGATAAAATTGTACCCCATCCTGCATACCACCCTGCTTTCAAAATTCAATCCAAATGAATAGGCTATCCCCAATCTGTGCAACTGGAGGTTTGTTCTAGGCTCATATTGGTATAGATTTTGAACTCCAGTAGAATTTATCAAGGGCAACCACGTTTCACAGCGATGCCCATTCTCTGAGATTAATATAATATAATTATATTAATTAATTAATATAATATATAATTAATATAATTCTCTGTTGTGTATTGCAAATCACTCTTGTTTGCAACTGCAAAATTTATGCATTATGGCCTTGAAGAGTAAAGTGACTACAATAACCACAAAATTCTTAGCATAAGATTATGATAGATTGGAATGAACAGTAAATTGAAAGGAATCAAAAGGCACGGGGAAAAAATAAATAATGGATATCAACTACTAAGCTGTCATGCAAAAATATCTGAAAGAAGGAGAAGTTGTAGCCTAAACTTTCCCTCTGGCCTAGATGATTCATCAAACCCTTGAAAAAGCCTAAGGTGACAAGTTCAGATGGTGTTACTTGATGTTCTCAGCAGAGAAAAGTGATGAATGGAAAAATTCTATCTAGCTTTCTCACCACCATATCCAACTCTCACGTCTTTAGTGAAGTGCTGCAGTGCTGAACAGTGCTTCTCAACCATGACAACTTTAAGATGTGTGGATTTTAACTCCCAAAATGGCTGGCTGGGGAATTCTGGGAGTTGAAGTCCACACATCCTAAACTTGCCAAAGTTGAGAAACACACTGGTTTAGAGACATCAGTAGACAGTTTCTTCTATGAGTGGATTTAAATCACCCAACAGCTGGAATTTTGTGCTTTGCTTAGCAGGGCATCATCTATGGAAAGATAAATTGAAAACACTATTATTCATAGGCAATACCTGTAGATCTCTCTATCTGCCAAATTCCTGTTTCTGTTAAAACACACAAATACACACTATTGTCAATGTTTTATTTCCCATCTTTTCCTTGATATAAGAATTGACATAAAATCCATATTTTCTAGACTTGGAAAAGATAACTACTGTATTTCAAGTGGTTTTAGTTCTATTTTTTTTTTTTTTGAAGAACAGAGTACTATGTGACAATTGGTTTTTCAATAATGTCTGCATCTTTAGCTGTATTTCAGGTCATGTTTTCATATGGAACTGCCTTTGTCAATAGTAAAATACTATTTTATACTGAAAGAAGATCTGTTAATAGTCTTGGACATCTATGTGACATTCAGGGCTTTTAACCACAGAATCTGAGTGGGATTCTTGGGCATGGTTACTCGGGCATTTGCCTGTGTGCTGTCTTATGTTCCTTACAACTTTCCCTTAATATTTCACATTTTATTTAAACCACTGAACAGAGTCACCAGGAGATTTGGAGTTTGTGTCAAAAATATGCTGATGATGCCACTCATTTTTATCTGCTTAAATAAAGGGTCAAAATTGCTGAATTCAAATTTGAATCAGTATTGGTCTAGATCAGTGGGTCTCAACCTTCCTAATGCCGCGACCCTTTAATACAGTTCCTCATGTTGTGGTGACCCCCAACCATAAAATTATTGCTAAAACCATTGAAAATATTTGTTTTCGGATGGTCTTAGGTGACCCCTGTGAAAGGGTCGTTCGACCCCCAAAGGGGTCCCGACCCACAGGTTGAGAACCACTGGTCTAGATCATGAGGACGCAGTGGCTCAGTGGCTTAGATGCTGAGCTTGTCAATCAAAAGTTTGGCAGTTCAGTGGTTCAAATCCCTAGTGCTGCGTAACGGGGTGAGCTCCCGTTACTTGTCCCAGCTTCTGCCAACTTAGCAGTTCGAAAGCACGTAAAAAATTCAAGTAGAAAAATAGAGACCACCTTTGGTGGGAAGGTAACAGCGTTCCGTGCACCTTTGGCATTTAGTCATGCCGGCCACATGACCATGGAGACGTCTTCGGACAGCGCTGGCTCTTCAGCTTTGAAACTGAGCTGAGCACTGCCCCCTAGAGTCGGAAACGACTAGCACATATGTGTGAGGGGAATCTTTACCTTTACTTTTATGGCCTAGATCAGTGTTTCTCAGCCTCAGCAACTTTAAGATATGTGAATTTCAACTCCCAGGATTCATCACTCCACACATCTTAAAATTCTGAGATTGAGAACCATTGGCATAGACTAGGGCTGTCAAACTCACATCATCATGGTGGCATCACATGACATATCAGGACTTTTTTCCCCTCTATTAAACCGGGCATGGGCGTGGCCAACGCATGATGCATCTGGCCTACAGGCTGCGTGTTTGACAGCCCTGGCCTAGTCGACCCATTGATGCCTTCTTTTTATGAGAGGAAAAGGATAGGTAGACACCATCTGACTAAAGACTATCTCAGTTATTCCATAATCTTACTATGAAGTTTTCAGTGCTTTGCTCAAATCTAATCTTTCTTCATCTTCATGCTTATTGCTGTTTATCATCTCTACTCTGTTGTTTTATGGTTTTCTAAACTCAGTTAGTCTTCTGTGTTTTAAGGGCCGAGAAAATCTCCAGCTCATATCATTTGCAAAACTGAACCTCCCTTTTTCCAGGGAATTTCCCTGACATCTCAATCATATGGTTTTGTTTTTTTTCCTGGAGGCTAGTAGGAAAAGGTTACAGCTTTTGGCTGATTAGAAAATATTTCTTCTCCAATGCTCCACCCAACTGAATTACTAGAGAGATCAGTGTTGGTTTCTGAGCACTAAAGTGATTTAATTACTGTAGTCACTTTACTCTTCAAGGCCAAAATGTATGAAACTGGCGAAACAGTTGCTGTAGGTGAATATACCTCTTCCCACCCTTCCCCAGAAGGACTCTAAGGAAGTATATCAATATTTGTGTTTTTCAAACTGTGAAAACATATATTCCACGCAATATACACATCAACGTTTTTAATTTTGTTGTACTCAGTCACTTGATTGTGAGCTGGGCAGCTGTATAAGCATGACAAATAAATAAAATCTCATTTGAGATGTCGTCTTTTAGATAATTTGCTATGAATCATCAGAGCTTTAATTGCATTTATTTGTAATTTATTAATGTATAGGCCCATCCTTATATTTTCTTATTAAAATAGGTTGTTTTAAAAAAAATATTCACAAGAGGTTTTTTTTTTTAAAGGCATGTGAGCAAAGAACTTCGGGGCTGCGTTTTTATATCTCTGTTATTGGGTATTGCCTGATATAATTGTTATTAATATTTAACTATTGCAATATGTAAGTTACATTGCTGTTTTCCTGGAATAATTTACTGAGACTAGAATGTAAAATGCCTAATCTTAATAAAGGAAATGATTATGGATGGCTTCCGAAATGTGTATGTGTTAAATGTTGTATTTGAAATGCTGTCTTTTACACATGACACATCTTCTTATAACAGACACCTGGTAGATAGCTTACTGAACATCTGACTATCCAACTGTTGCTATGTTTCCCTACGGCTATTCAGTTATATGAAGCCATCTTTTATGCCATTTAATATTGCAGCTGTTTAAAGAAAAAGTTCTCAAGCTGTTTGGATTCCATCCACTATTGTTCAAAAGGTGTAAAATGAGAAGTCATCAAGGAGAGAACGAGCTGATGGAGAAGCACGGTTTTGCTTTAAACATCTGCAAATTGGTTTTAATATGGCTTCATGCGTTGTTAATGGTCTCCCAAGGGCTTGTGTTTTCAGTTCTGCGTCTCTGTGAATGGAAGGAGCGGTTGTTTGTTTTTTTTTTAAACAGGATTGTTCACGGTTGTGTAAACAAATGAAAGGTGCACACACCCAATGCTGCTGTAAATAGGCATGTGTGCTTATCAGGTACAGTGAGAACAGGTCAAAGGAGAAAGACAGTGACTGAATGTACAGTCACAAAATAAACTTGTTGAGGCATTATATCTCAAGATGAAAGATCAGCCGTTATAGTAGGGAGAGTGTTGCATGCATTTCCCTGCATACCTTTCATCTGAGTGTTCATCTTTCCCATTCTAATCTAGCCTTTACAAGAATTTTAATGGTTTCTATAATAAGTAAATATATGAGGTTCCCCTCACACATATATGCTAATAGTTTCCAACTGTAGAGAGCAGTGCTCGAAGAGCCAGCGCCAGCGCTTTCCAAAGACGTCTCTGTAGTCATATCGCCGGCATGACTAAACGCCAAAGGTGCACAGAATGCTGTTACCTTCCCACCAATAGTGGTCCTTATTTTTCTGCTTGCATTTTTTAGTGCTTTCGAACTGCTAGGTTGTGTTGTGGTTTGCCAGCAGCCTGTGGAGCTGGCAGTGGAGTCGGACAGTGATGAGGCTGAGGAAGAACATGGGCCAGTCCTGGAGGCTGGGCAAGGCCAGGATGAGGGCTCTGCGTCAGAGGCAGAGATGGGGCCAGAGCCATTGAGCAGTGATGTGCGGATTTCGGAGCCTCCAGAGGCTGACACTAGAGAGGCAGAGGAACAGGAGGAGCCTGTTCCTAGTGCACATATGAGGAAAGCTGCCAGAAGGCAGGAGCAACTAAAGCAGAGAGGACGAATCAGGAGTCCTCCCATAAGGCTTAAAAGACATATCTTGGGAGATAAAAAAAATAATTAAAAAATCCTTGCAACTCAACTATGTCTTAGTATAAAAGGATTTTTTTGCATTGACAACCCTAGTTGAATCCCAAAGATTCCATAAATCCTACTATTCACTTTTATTAAGATGTAAAGAACAGGGATGCGGTGGCTCAGTGGCTAAGATGCTGAACTTGTCGATCGAAAGGTCGGCAGTTCAGTGGTTCGAATCCCTAGTGCCACATAATGGGGTGAGCTTCCATTACTTGTCCCAGCTTCTGCCAACCTAGCAGTTCGAAAGCACGTAAAAAGTACAAGTAGAAAAATAGGGACCACCTTTGGTGGGATGGTAACAATGGTCCATGAGCCTTTGGCATTTAGTCATGCTGGTCACATGACCACAGGGACTTATTCGGAAAGTGCTGGCTCTTTGGCTTTGAAACAGAGATGAGCACCGCCCTAGCAGTGCACATATGTGAGAGGGGAATCTTTACCTATACCTTTAAAGATGGGGGGAAACAAGCTGTTACTCCTAGGTTTTTCAACCTCTACCTTTTACGGTGGGCTAGGAATGATGGAAGCTGAAATCTGAACCATCTGGTAGCCTTCAGTTTTTTATCATTATAAATCAAGATTATTTGATGGTTGTCCCCTAAAAAAAAGAGAGAGAGAAAGGATAAGAATTGAAGGCAGGGCTGCTCAAGAAAGCACTCATTCTGCCTTAAATTAAAGAGAGAAGAATTAAGAAAGGGACAGTTTGCTTCAAACAAACGTAAGTTTGATGCTATTTTATACCCTATGGTCCCTTTTCTTATCCTGAGCACAACACACTGCAGGCCAAGAGCTATTAAATAGTTTAGTTCCTCTTATAATCCAAAAAGGGGATAAATTCCCGTTTACTGTAAGACTACTGAAAAAGTCCCTTCTCAATTCTGGAAAGCATTGTCAGGCATCTTGGCTTTCTTTCCAGAATTCGTCACTGCTTCCCCGGTAGAATTGTTTTGGAATGGTGCTCCTGTTAAGTGCATACAGCTCCTGCTGTTATTGGCTTTGAATCTCCAAGGGTTACCCACTAAAGCTTCCACATGTGTCGAGGGTAGGCTCACGATTAAATCTTGGTATAAGATCTTGCTGCTCAAATATATTTTCCAGGAACAAATTACTAAACCTTTCCAGAGAAGAGCACTTAATGTAAGTGCTGGCAATGTGATGTTGCCTCCCTACTTATTTATGGATGCAAAGTGAGAAACTGCTTCTGTTTAAATGGGGAAAACAAAGGAACAGGAAACACACAATCTCTTCCTCTTTCATTTCAGCGGAAAAAAAGAACCACATTGTTCCAAAGATTTGGGCCAAATAAAGAAAGTAGTATGTGTGTTAATTTTTTATGGCATTCCCCCCCCCCCCCCACTTTCTCTCTTACATTTAGATATACATACACATATATACTATACACAGTAAACTTGAAATTACCAAGCAAAGTATTATGGGATTCACTTAGAGTAATTCTACACCTGTAATTCTATCATGGATCAAAAATTATACAGGCTCTCTGTAGCAATAATTTAATGAAACAATGCTGGTGATTTTGAGGTATCTGTATACCAGGGATGAAATCCAGAAGGTTCTGACAGGTTCTGACAGATTCTGGAGAACCAGTAGTGGAAATTTTCAGTAGTTCAGAGAACTGGCAAATACCATCTCTGGCTGGCCCCAGAGTGGGGTGGAATGGGGATTTTGCAGTATCCTTCCCCTGGAGTGGGATGGGAATGGAGATTTTGCAGTATCCTTCCCCTGCCATGCCCACCAAGCCACACCCACAAAACCGGTAGTAAAAAAAATGGATTTCACCACTGCTGCATTCTGTACTGAAATTGGCTACATAAATAAATGAGAAGGAAGACAAAAATGTACCAATGGCATTCTGAAGGTTAAGGTTACATACAATTTTATTTGTCTGTTAGTTGTAATATGTTGGCTTTTAAATAAAAAGAAAGCATGGAGAGAAAGAGTACTAATCTGGAGTGAGATTTGGGGAAATAACGAGAGGGCCTTTAGCTGGAATCTTAATCTGGAATGGTCTTGGCCCACTTGCTGTTTGCAGTTCCCATGATCTTAATCCGTAAGCACCAGATTAGAGAGCTCTTCAAATTGTGGAGTAAATAGTCATTAAGTGGCAAGTGCAGTTCAATAAAAACCAGAGTAAATTAATGCACACTAAACAAAAAATCCTAACTTTAGTGAATGTTAGGGCGCTCACATCCTGATCAAGAGCTTCTCAAAGCTTCTTTTTCATATAAGAAGCATCACAGAGAAGGTAGTTTTTCAAACAATAATAGCTCAGTGGATATGTGACGGGTAGTACAATATTGTACCATCCAGTTATTATATCTAACAATAAATCAGCAGCTACCATCGGCAGTGAGGTGTACTCAAAGACTTCCAAGATCCCTTCTACCCCTATTATTCTATGTTCTATAACTGTGGGAATTTAAGATTTAAATGTTTCAGACACTTTTACTGCACACTTCATTTACTGCTGGATATCTTCATTGCATCTTCATTGAATTTATAGATTCAAACCATCTGATAAATACTTGCTTGGTCCCAAACTCTTGTCCATTTCTTCATTCCAATTTAGATCTTGGCAGATTCGAATTGAGTATGGGCAACACTTTGTATATTACCATTAAAAAAAAATCCAATACAAAATGGGAAACAAAAAATAATAATCTCTGAAACAAAAATAACAAAGACACCCCAATAATGACTTCAGAGAACAAACAGGTTTTCAGAGTTCTACAGGATGCCAGCGTGTTGGAGCCACAAGGATTTCTGAAGGGATCTTAGAGGTGGTATTCAGCAGGTTCTGACCAGTTCTGGAGAACCGGTAGTGGAAATTTTGAGTAGTTTGGAAAACTGGTAAATACCAACTCTGACTGGCCCCGCCCTCATCTATTCTCTGCCTCGCGAGTCTCAGCTGATTGGGAGGAAATGGGGATTTTGCAGTAACCTTCCCCTGCCATGCCCACCAAGCCACGCCCACCAAGCCAAGCCAAGCCACACCCACCAAACCATGCCCACAGAACCAGGAGTAAAAAATTTTGAATCCCACCACTGGGGGATCTCAGGTGCCATGACAAAGAGGAAATCTAACACTAATCTGATGGATGGCTCTGTTTAATCAAAGTGATCTGAAGCATGTCAACCCTGCCAGCACATACCAGCAACTAGAAACCATAAGAATAAAAGAGTTGGAAGCAGAGGTGAAATGCTCCCAGTTCGGACTGGATCGCCCGATCCAGTAGCGATGGAGGTGGGTGGTTCGGAGAACCGGTAGCAAAAATCCCTGCCCTCGCCCCCCATGCCCAGCTTAACCGCACAATCATCAGAGGCTTTTTTTATTTTTAAAAGCATTTTCTATAACCTCTTCGGTGGAAAAAATGCTTTTAAAAGTAAAAAAAAAAGCCTCTGATGATCGCGCGGCTCAGCTGGGATCATCAGAGGCTTTTAAAAGCATTTTTTCTACAACCTCTGAAGAGGTTGTAGAAAAAGTGCTTTTAAAAGCCTCTGATGATTCCAGCTGAGTTGCCTGATGGGCAGAGGCTTTTTTTCTTTTAAATGCCTCTGATGATCCAAGCTGAGTTGCCTGATCGGCAGAGGCATTTAAAAGAAAAAAAAGCCGCTGCCGATCAGGCAACTCAGCTGGGATCGTCAGAGCTTTTTGAAAGCATTTTTTTTACAACCTCTTCACCGAAGAGGTTGTAGAAAAAATGGTTTTAAAAGTTAAAAAAAAAATTGGCCACATCCACCCAGTCACATTCCCCGCCCCCCACCAAGCCACGCCCACAGAACCTGTAATAACCAATTTTAGATTTCACCACTGGTTGGAAGGGACCTTGGAGGTCTTCTAGTCACACACACAAACCCCCGCACAAGAAAGAGACCCTATACCATTCTGGACAAATGGTTGTCCAATCTCTTGAAAACTTCCAGTGATGGAGCACCCACAACTTTTGAAGGCAAGACATTCCACTGATTAATTGTTCTCACTGTCAGGAAATTTCTCCTTAATTCTAGGTTGCTTCTGTCCTATCCATAGCTTCTTGTTCTGCCTTCTGGTGCTTTGGAAAATAGGTTGATCCCTTCTTCTTTGTGGCATCCGCTCAAATATTGGAATACTGCTATCATGTCATGCCTGGTCCTTCTTTTCACTGCAACTGCTCCTGCAACGGTTCTTGATATTCAGAAGCATAGGAAATCACAATTTCTAATAGAAGGTCAGGAGAAAGATTCTGAAAGGAAATATTAAAGAAATGCAATATCTCAGATTTGATTCAGAAGAGGTGCTTCAGGACACATGGAGATACAAATATTGACAAATATTGACATGTGGCATCATTTCCCAGAATAATGGAGATATTGCAAGAACTTCTACTGCACCATTTAATCCCAGAAATGGATATACTGTGTTTCCTCTAAAATAAGACCCTGTCTTATATTTTTTTGAACCCTGAAATATGCACTTGGCCTTATTTTCGGGGAGCTCTTATTATTTTGGGGCATGTGGAGCAAGACGGGGCTCTTCTTGCTGTCTTACATGATTTCCAGCTCTACATTTAAATATTTTCGGGGAGGGTTTATTTTTTTGGGGGGAGGCTTATTTTACTTCATGCGCTCAAAAGCCGGATTGGGCTTATTATCAGGAGATGTCTTATTTTGGGGAAAACAGGGTAGTAGCTTTAATGACTCAAAGACTGTAATGGGCTGTGAAAATAACCTGGAGATACAGGAGGATGAGCTGCAGCCTAGACAACAGTCAGATATATGAAATAAAAATCCGAAGGAGGGATGTGGATGGACAAAGCATCACAGAATAGACCCTCCCTAGTTCTCTGGAAAGTAAAGGGGAAAGGAGAAGTGCTTTTAGACTTGCAAGCTTTTTTTTACTGTAATCTTACAATAAAATAATATGAGTATTTGTATTTTGGTTTTCTGGTCTGGACTTCCTCAAAGAGTTGGCAGAGTCAGGTGTAATGTTTGTGGTCTTGAGTGTTCCTAGTTACCTCTGAGCTGAATCTGAATCATCGCCCAGCCCTAGAAAAGAATATTGCACAGCCCTTCGGTCAAGAGAATGGGTGCATGTCTATATAGCGTGTGAATAAGGTAGTTAACAGACTGATGGCATTTAACAGTGATGTAAGACCACTCCACTTGGCTTTTAATATGAAACAGCCCAGCTTTTACAGATTACAGATTAACAGAGTTGGAAGGGACCTTGTAGGTCATCTAATCCAACCCCCCCCCCAAGCAGGAGACCCTGCACCATTTCTGACAAATGGCAGTCCAATCTCTTTTTGAAAGTCTCAAGTGATGAAGGTCCCACAACTTCCGAAGGCAAATTCTGTTCCACTGGTCAATTGTTCTCACTGTCAGAAAATGTCTCCTTATTTCCAGATTAAATCTCTCCTTGATCAGTTTCCATCCATTATTCCTTGTCTGACCTTGGAAAATAGCTTGACCCCCTCTTTTCTGTGGCAGCCCCTCAAATATTGGAACATTGCTATCATGTCTCCCCTGGTCCTTCTTTTCACTAGACTAGCCATGTCCAGTTCAGGGATGGGTTCTAAATTTTTTTATTACCGGTTCTGTGGGCGTGGCTTATTTTGTGGGCGTGGCTTGATGGCCATGTGACAATTATTTAGGATTTAGCAGAGGTACTGGTCTACCAGGCTTTTAACTACTTGCAGCCATTTATTTTTTGCAGGCACTGGTCTACCCATTTATTTTTGCAGGCACTGATCTACTCATATATTTTTGCAGGCACTGGTCTACTCATTTGTTTTCTTTTAACACTGATCAGCTGTAGGGTGGCCCTTTGAAGCCCCGCAGCAAGAGTTTAAACAGGTTTTTTCCCTCTAGCCATCAGCTGGGACTCAGGAGGCAGCAATAGATTGGGGGTGGGGCCAAATAAAAGATAAGAATAACGTGGGGGGTGGGGGGTAGGTGTGGGGGGTGGGGGGTGAGGGGTGTGGGAGGGCACGGGGGCACGGGGGCAGAACCGGTTCAGTGATGTCATATCGTCGGCTCGGGAGAACCGGGCCGAACCGGGAGGAACCCACCACTGGTCCAGTTCCTGTAACTGTTCTTCATATGTTTTAGTCTCCAGTCCCCTAATCATCCTGGCTGCTCTCCTCATGTTGTTACATTGGAAAAGTCAGATCATCCTTTAAAGATCTTTGGGTTAAAATTTTTACAAAGGTGCCAATATGCAGACACCCCCACCCCCGCTGCTTTTTGTACTGATTTTGTGTTTACGGTTATTGGTTGGAAAGTGTACAGGTTGCAATTCACCAAATTGCAGAATTCTGAAATGCACTGTCTGGGCCCGTAATCAATTTGTTTTCCTGTCCAGCTCTCTTTTATCTAATGAGCCCTAAAAGAAATGAGGAAATACAATCCAACCCAGTTCTTTGGAATCCCACAGAGAAATAAACTGGCACTGCACAAGGCACTTATGTAAACCAGCATTCAGAGTAAACTGTAAATTTTTTCCCCAGTGTTTGCATACTGTAATGGAGATGAAGAAGGAGTATTTTCTTCATTCTGGTTTTACTTTTCAAATTTTATTCAAACATGAAATGTTATTATGGTTGTTATTATTTAAAATTAGCATGGAAAGTTAAGATAAGAAGCGGTAAAGAAGGAGAAATAGACAGATACCTTTTTCCCCTCAGGAAAACCTGATATTATATTTTTGGAAATTTTGAGAGAAAGAAATTAGTGGATCCTTTCCTAATACTCCCTAAACTTTCATTTAAGATTACAGAAATAAACCTGTTTTGTCCCACCTTTATTACTTGTACATTTACTAAAATATCTGCTTAATCTCCAAAGCAGGGGTCCCCAACCTTTTGGATCTCAGAGATTTTTTTTTATTTATTTTTTTTTTATTTTTTATTTGATTTATATGCCGCCCTTCTCCGGAGACTCAGGGCGGCTTACAGTGCGTTAAGCAATAGCCTTCATACTTTTGTATATTTATACAAAGTCAGCTTATTGCCCCCACAATCTGGGTCCTCATTTTACCCACCTTAGAAAGGATGGAAGGCTGAGTCAACCTTGAGCCTGGTGGGATTCGAACTTGCAGTAATTGCAAGCAGCAGATGTTAATAGATGTTAATAACAGGGTGCTTTAAACCACTGTACTACAGGCTCATAGAAGTTACTAAGATCACTAAATTCATAATTTTAAATCCCGCGGACCACTAATATGACCTGCCTAATGACTGGCTGGGTGGGCATGGCTAAGATGGTCATGTGACTGAGTGGACATAGCCAATTTGATGTCACTCACATTGAGGAGCGCCTTGCCGGCCTCTACTCACCCCTCCCCTCCTAGCCACTCCTCACCTGCTTGCCTGGGCTCCTTAGGGCCCCAACAGGAAGCAGTTGTTGGAGCTAAGCAGACACCATGAGAAAGAGTTGGCAAAACAGCTGGCTCAGTTCAAATTGGATCTGACCAAGAAGGAGGCTCAGCAGAAGCATCTTACTGAGGACTATGAGCATAGGCTTTCCAAGCAGAGGGAAGACCTGTGGGAGTGCAAGGCCAGGTACCGGCGCCTGGAGGCTCAGCGGGCTGAGATGGTCGGCCAGTTCCAGGCCATGATGCAGTCCCACTGGAACAAGGCCCTCTGGCTCTTTGCCACCAGCGGTGCTTCCCTCCAGCCTTCGCCCAAAGCCCCACACCGGGAGGCTGAAGCAGACCCCAAGTCAGAATTTCTGCCCCCCTCCAACCCGCACAAAAAGACCCCAAAGAGGGAGACTTTCTGCAGCATCACAAACGTTCATTGCACGTATCTGGCCTAGGGGCTATAGTTTGAGGGCCCTTGATTTAGTGCAATATAAAAATGCAAATAATTTTTCTGCGGACCACCAAAATTTTCTCACGGACCACCAGTGGTCCACAGACCACCAGTTGGTGACCGATGCTCCAAAGGGTTTTTTCAAAGCCAGACAGATACCCCTCATCTTCACCACTTTTTCTTGTTCACAAGAAAGAACTGCTAGTTGATTTTACAGTGATATTACAGTGAAGGGAACAAACTGATTAAGTGGCTCAGTATCAATTGATTAAAGTCAGATGTTTGAGAACATAACTGTGCAAAGTTGAGCAGGGGTGGAGATTAGTTTGGGTTAGGGCGATAAAATATATAGACAGCCATTCTGAAAAGTTCAGAAATTCTGAGGAGCATCCGATGAGCTTTGGCAGAAAAAAGGGAGAAAGAGAGAAAGCAGAAAGCTACAGCTCAGAGGCCAACTCACTGCTTTGCAAACAAATGCTTTCGGGTTCAATCACTGGCATCTCCAGGCAGATTTGGGAAAGTGTCTTGCTCTGAACATCAGAATAAACTTCAGCTAGATGGTCCAGTAAGCTGACTCATAATGAGACAATGAAAACTACTTTTCTCTTCCCAAACTATTGTACCAAGTATTGCACAGATTCTGTTTGTTTTCCTCTTGATCTCAATTATAAATTTGATATCAGGTTATAATACTTATCCAGTATGATGTGTGTGTGTGTGTTGCACTCTGCACCTGCTTAGACATCCTGTTTTCCCCTCAGAAATGATCATTTCTATTTTCATGCCCTAGATGCTTGCACTGTAGTAAAACGTCAAAACAATTCCAATAGGAGAAAGTCTAATGGCAATATTGCAATGCAGAATTGTCACGCCAAATAGCATTCATATTATATGCCTTCTTAGCAATAGCAATAGATCAGAATCATCAGATGGTCACTATTGCTGAAAAAGCAATATTGGCAGAGAACGCAGTAGGCTTTGAAATGAAATTGTTCTAAATGGAGCTTTGGCTGTAGAGTTTTTAAGAGGAACAATTCCTGGATCGGCTCCATTCTGTCTCCTGTCCTAGTTCTGTAGCCAGCAATGACTCCTGCATATGCAGCATGGGAGCTGATGTTGATGATGGGATGGGTTGTGTAAGCTTTCTGACCAGACTGAACTGAAAGGAGATAGATATTGGTGAAGGTGAAACAATTAATTCTAGTCATCTTTTTAATGTTTCCTTAGGAAACACAACAAAGATGTCCTCTGGCTTAGGCCTGGCCAGGCTGTCTGGTTAAGTCATGCAAAACTAGCACCACAGACAAGGCTAAACTCTGGGGAAATAGAAAATAGTAGAATAATCAAAATGGACATCTGAAGCACTGGCGTAATAAAGAGAATTATGTCATAATTCAGTATCAGAGCACTTCTATACTTTCTTGGCTACCAGCTTTGCCACCTAAACACACAGCAGCACTGTCATGCCAACTCAAGGGTGCCTAGAAAGCAGTGATGAAATCCATTTTTTTTTACTACCAGTTCTGTGGGCGTGGCTTGGTGGGTGTGGCAGGAGAAGAATACTGCAAAATCCCCATTCCCTCCCCACTCCTGGGGGAAGGATGTTGCAAAATCTCCATTCCCACCCCACTCTGGGGCCAGCCAGAGGTGGTATTTGCCAGTTCTCCGAACTGCTCAAAATTTCTGCTACCAGTTCTCTAGAATCTGTCAGAACCTGCTGGATTTCACCCCTGCTAGAAATACTACTTGTTTGAGCTAGCTAAGATTCCCTCCAGATAATTGTTGAGGTAGTTCCAGCAATTAGGAGATGGGGGGGGGGGAAGCAAACTGACCATTGCTAGGGTCACTTCTCTGTACTGCATGTGAATCATGGTGGCACGATGCTGTGCGAGTTGTGGCACCTCGGCTCTGTAGGAATGGGAGAATTCTACAGAGCAAGAACAAGCAGACGTGTGAACTGGATAATGGGAAATGAATTCATCTCACAAGCAAATAAACATTGGGGTAATGAAAGGCTGCCCAAAGATCCATATCAATGTAGATGCATACAGAGGCAATACTGATCTCAGTCTGGTCCCTCCTTTGCATGCAGAAAGGGGTCCTCTATCTTTCCTCCTTTCTCATTGTCAAAATAAGGGTGTCACACTTGACGTTTTGATGTGATAAAAAAAAAAGAATTGTGCATAAATCCAAAGGCTGTTTTCATTGCCTCACTGAGCAGAAGTGTGATAATGCTCCTCAATGATTCAGTAAGGAGATTACTTGGCATTCATCCTTTGTAGTCACTGCTGAGAATTGGGAATTGTGTCCAATGGAGAGAAACTAGGTTTTGTCACTATTATTACACCATCTTTGATTCTGATATTTAATGAAGAGCTGTGTTACTTAGAGTCCCTGCTTGTCAACTCATCTCATTGATCTTTGAATCCAATTCACTGAGATGCACTAGAGGAAGTATTGCAATATTATTCCTTCTAAACTGTACTTGCTTAAGAGCTATAATAACCATTCCCTCTTTATGACTTATCCTGAAGGTTTTATTTAGCAATGCCACAGCCTCTGGTAATTATTAGTCAGTTCAGTTACTGAATCAAGTTTGTTTGTAATATGTATACCGAGCCCCGACTTCCATTCAACAATATTATCACTCTTTTTACAATCAAGAACAAGATCTATTGGCGAGTTACTTTCTTATTTTTGTTCCCGCATGTTCTGTGCCTGGCATAATTAAGCAGCCAAGTCATATCAACTTTTAAGCATGGTTAACTCTTTTTTCCTTCTTTGTTTATATATGTGTGTGGCAGTGGTGGGTTCCTCCCGGTTCGGCCCGGTTTGGCCTGGTTCTCCCACCCACCCAGTGACGATATGACGTCACTGAACCGGTTCTGCCCACCCACCCACCCCCCGCATTATTCTTACCTTTTATTTGGCCCCATCCCCAATCTATTGCTGACTCCTGAGTCCCAGCTAATGGCTAGAGGGAAAAAAAACTGTTTAAACTCTTGCTGCGGGCTTCAAAGGGCCGCCCTACAGCTGATCAGCGTTAAAAGAAAACAAATGAATAGACCAGTGCCTGCAAGTAGATCAGTACCTGCAAAAATAAATGGGTAGACAAGTGCCTGAAAAAAAATAAATGGGTAGATAGGTACAGTTCTGCAAGCAGTTAAAAGCCTGGTAGATCAGTACCTCTGCTAAATCCTAAAGAATTGTCACATGACCATCAAGCCACGCCCACAAAATTAGCCATGCCCACAGAACCGGTAGTAAAAAATTTTAGAACCCACCCCTAGCATGTGGGGTGTGATGCCTATGGAATAAATGTAATGGTTTGTGGCTCTGGGCAAGCATATAAAGAACCACAGATAACAACAGGTAGCCTTGTTCCACGCAGGCTGAGCTATAGCTACTGCTGGTATGCAGACTCCAGACCACTTTTAAAAAAGCCAGTTCAGGGAACAATCCAAAATAAGTTGCTGTCATAGCAGAATAGAAGAGTAGTGTTGTATATGAAAATGCCTCCTCCTACTCCCCATTCCAGACCTACTGGCAATCAATTTCTTCAAATGACGCTGGGGATGCAAGGAAAAACTGAACGCTGTCTATCCTAGTCTGTCTGCCTGCCTGCCTGCCTGCCTGCCTTCATGTATTAGATGAAGACAACTTAAATGTTATTCCTCTGGAGTAAGATAAAGATATAGATGATATAGATACGTTTGTAAACAGAAGAGGTAGAGGGAAAGGTTAGATTCCCCCCCTCTACCCCCCAAGATATAATGGATGGCATCTTAATTAGCACTTCTTTGGCGTCAGAAACAGCAACAAGAAAAGCAGGAGATAAAACAAAAGTGTACACATTTTACATAGCGCCTCTTACGGCTGTAGGTACTCTAGGACAGGGGTGTCAAACTCGATTTCATTGAGGGCCGCATCAGGGTTGTGTTGTGGGGGGGGCAGGATGGACTTGGCCAGGGTTGATGTGGCCAGCTTGACGTCACTCATGTCGGGGGCACCTGTGGTGGCCCAAGCACTCTGCCAGCAAAAATGGGCTCCCGAGCTCCATTTTCGGCTGCGACAGTCTCCTGCAACCTTCTGCCAGTGAAAACGGAGCTTGGGAGGGCCTCACGCAGCCCTCCCAAGCTCTGTTTTCACTGGCAGAGGCACTGTAGGCCGATCCTTCACTGTTTCCAGAGCGGCCCCACAGGCCAGATCTAAGCCCCCGGGCCTTGAGTTTGACACCCCTTCACTAGGAGGTTAAAACTGAAGGTGTGGAAGGCAAAGCATTTTTTTTACTGTTGTCACCACCCCCAATGAGGACATGTCTAACTAATCAAGAGAAACACAGTCTTTTTATTCATTCACCCAAGAGTTCTAATTTTAAATGCTGTAAAACATTTCTTACTAGCTCGGTGCCATTTATTATTGCACAAACATTTTCAGTCTTGCAAATGATGTTCACTTTCTCATAAACAGTTGCTTCCTAGCAACGATGTGTATTTAACCTTCTATAAGAAATTGATTTACTAATGCTCATTCTTAGTTACTTTCAAGAAAAGAAAATACTTGCCTTTCTATGTACCAAAATTAACCTTACAGCGTGATTCAGAAGATTTTAAAGACTAATGTACAATGGAAACCAGAGATGTTTTGAGGGGTATTAAAGGATAAATACCTACGAAAATGCCATGGAACTTTGTTTTTCTATACGACAACTTCAGTGAAGTTACTATATGCTCAAAACTGGAAAAATTCAAAATTGTCCACAATAAAGGAATGATGAAGATGATGGATCTTGCAGAGATGTTTAAATTGCCTTCCCTGATTAGGGAAAAGATAATATCTACCCCCTATAGACTTTTCACATGAAATGTGTGGGGGGGGGAGCACTTGTGGTTTTGATGATTAGAAAAAAAAATTGGATAATAGAAAAAGTGAACTTTTTTGTAATCATAGAATAAGAAATAAATAGAAGACATATTTTGGCACAGAAAATCAGAAGTGTCTTCTTTCTATTTCTTTTATCTTGCCTATCTGCTTTTGTTGTTGTTTTTTCTTTATCCTGCATTAATTTGTGTTAGTTTTTATGTTCTTTTAAAATCTCTCTGTGTGTCTGTCTCTGTGTCTATGTATCTATATCTCTGTCTCTGTGTGTTTGTCTCTCTCTGTCTCTGTGTCTGTCTCTCTCTCTCTCTCTCTGTCTCTCTCTGTCTCACTCTCTCTCTCTCTCTCTCTCTCTCTCTCTCTGTGTGTCTCTGTCTCTGTCTGTCTCTTTCTTTCTTTCTCTCTCTGTCTCTGACTCTGTCTGTCTCTTTCTTTCTTTCTGTCTCTGTCTCTGTCTCTGTCTCTGTCTCTGTCTCTCTCTGTCTCTCTGTATTCCAATAAAGAGAATATTTATCACTCAGGGTTGAAATGGGGATTCCTTGGTGCTCTCTCAGCTTAGTTGTTTTTTTGCAGATGCTTCATTACCCAAAGTAAGTAAACATCATCTGTGCATTATAAAGAATCTCCAAGACCACCCTCACCAATGCTGACAGGGCAAGCCACTAGGATATAACATGAGAGTAAATCCCATTCCTTACGAGCATTAATGATATTACCTATTTTCTGCAAGAAAACAGAGGGTACCAAAAACTGACTGATTGACTGACTGACTGACTGACTGACTGACTGACTGTCTGTCTGTCTGTCTGCCTGCCTGCCTGCCTGCCTGCCTGCCTGCCTATCTATCTATCTATCTATCTATCTATCTATCTATCTATCTATCTA
>WNWU01013616.1:4271602-4295783 GCA_012654045.1 Ptyas mucosa
TATCTATCTATCTATCTATCTATCTATCTATCTATCTATCTATCTATTTATCTATCTATCTATCATATGAGACTTTGGCAACATAGAAGATTAATAAATTATTGTTAGTATTAAATATTCCCTAAATATATTCAGATATTTCTAACCCCCTGCTGAAAATCCATCCAACAAAATAACCAAATGGCACTTCAAATTATTGAACTATTCTTCATTGAACAATAAATGTGCCTTGTGGACCTAGTGAAAGATTGTGTACAAAATGCCATCTTGACAGACATATTTATAAAACGAATGATAATGAAACATTATAAAGATCTTCGTCTCAAGGTAAAAGGCATCTATTCAACATTTTAGGGTAACCAGCTGCATTTTTAGTATTTATTTATTAATTAAATTTAAATGCCACTCGTCTCACTAGCTAGAGTGACTTAATCATGGGAGCAGTCAGTCTAGACAGAAATGTACTTTACATGTTTTCATAGTGCCATTAGTTTGATAACATAGTTGGCCATTTTTAAAAAAAGCAAAAATGGACCTCCCTATTAGCCCCACAGGGAGCCCTCAGATTCATTATAAAATTACAACCAATCTGAGGAACCTACACATCTTCAAGTATATGGATTATCTGATGTTTAATTATGAAACCTCAGCTGGTCAAGTTTCTTTTACTTTTATAGATCTTGAAGCATGCCAAACTTTCCCCAAGATAATAAATAACTTGCATGTGATATTCTTCGGTATCTGGTTCTTTGCGATAGGGACAGTAAAAAAACGAAGGAGTATTCTTGCACATATATTTGTATGTTACATGTTCTTAGACATGTGATGGGGCAGGCAGAGGGTAACCACTGACACTACATTTCAAACAAGCAACTTCCGTATTCTACGTAAACTGAAAGGAAATGAGAAGGGCTGAAGTTGGTCTAACCTGGGCATCAGTGTCATGTCTAATTGTCCTTGGCTGATTTTGAAAAACAACAACAGCTAAATAGGGATGGACTCAGGTGACATCCAAAACTGTGAATCAAAAAGCATCCTAGAAGAAGAAGAAGGCAATGGCAAATTGTTTTCATATTGTGGCCAAGAAAACAATGGAAGAATCAGTGTATTAAGTAGGATCAACAGGAAGGCTTGGAGGAACGTTGTCCATGGGGTCGTGATGGGTCGGACACACCTTCGCGACTAACAACAATAAAGTGCAAGAGAGACAGCTAGTTTGGTGTAATGGGTAAGGCACCAGGCTAGGAACTAGGAGACTGTGAGTTCTGGTTCTGCCTTAGGCACAACACCATTTGGGGCATTTTGATCAGTCCTTACCTCTCAGCCCGGGAAGAAGGCGCTTCTGAAAATCTTGTGAGAAAATGGCAGGCAGAAGTCTAGGCAGATATCAGGAATCAACAGGGGGTCATCATTTCTTACAAATCTTATCACCTCATCTAATGAATTACTCTATTTTAGACTAAATATAGCAAAGAAATTGGATTAGAGAGCGAACGAAAGTATACAATGTCATCAAGAGAGTAAAAGAATGGAAATGGAAATGGGCTGGTCATATAGCAAGAAGCCACATGGCAGGTGGATCACGGCAGTCATAGAATGGATCCCACTTGATAAAAAAAAAGTCCACAAAAGAGACCTAAAATAAGATGGATCGATGACATCAGCAAGTATTGCAGGCCCAATTGGCAAAGGAGCCTGTGTGGCGTAGGAGGCTAATGCCTCCTACTAAGGCAGCATTTAACATCCGGCTGCCTGCAATTACTGCAAGTTCAATTCTCACCAGGCTCAAGGTTGACTCAGCCTTCCATCTTTTCTAAGGTGGGTAAAATGAGGACCCGGTTTGTGGGGGCAATAAGCTGACTTTGTATAAAATATACAAAAGTATGAAGGCTATTGCTTAACGCATTGTAAGCCGCCCTGAGTCTCTGGAGAAGGGCGGCATATAAATAAAATTAAAAAGAAAAAAAAGGAAGCCCAGGACTGTATTGGTTGGAAATACAGTCTTCACCCTGTAGTGGATAGCTAAGATGATGATGATGATGATGATGATGATGATGATGATGATGATAGCAAAGAAATACTGTAGCATTTTTTAAAACAATTTTTTATTTTTTTCAGACGCACAAACATAAAATACACATTTTGTGAATAGAGTATTGACCGAGTCAAAATTCATACAGCTTATTTTTTCCATATTCACTATATATACTCCAATTTCTGCCAATATTCTACTTTCCCGCTTTTATCTATATTTTTTTAGAATATATATTCAATATTACCATCCGCTCTCGCCTCCTTATCTTCACCTATCACAATTTTTTAATCTATTGAAACCCTTTACTTTAAGCACAATCATTCAATCATTTAATTTTTCACAATTATTTCTTTAATAACAATTTTTCCCCAAGATAGACCAAATTTTATCCTATATTGTAGCATTTTTAAAGCTTTCCAGCACTACTTTGTTTCAAACTTTCAGAAGAGCAATACAAATAATTTTACCTGTAAAGAAAAGTAAATGTGTTAAAATGGCCAGTTGTAATACCAACAATATTTATCATCTTGTGTTCATCCTATTCATGGGGCATACCCAGTGGTGAAATGCTCCCAGTTCAGACTGGATCGCTTGATCCGGTTGCAATGGTGGCGGGTGGTTTGGAGAACCTGTAGCAAAAATCCCTCACCCCCACATGCCCAGCTAAGCCTTGCAATCATCAGAGGCTTTTTTTTTAAAAAAAAAAAATAACATTTTTTCTACAACCTCTTTGGCCGAAAAAATGCTTTTAAAAGTAAAAAAAAAGCCTCTGATGATCACACGGCTTAGCTGGGATCGTCAGAGGCTTTTTAAAGCATTTTTTCTACAACCTCTTCAGCCAAAGAGATTGTAGAAAAAAATGTTTTTAAAAGGCTCTGACGATCCCAGCTGAGTTGCCTGATCATCAGAGGCTTTTAAAAGCATTTTTTTTTTTTACCAAAAATGTTTTTAAAAGGAAAAAAGGCCTCTGCCGATCAGGCAAGTCAGCTGGGATCGTCAGAGGCTTTAAAAAAAAAAGCCTCTGCTGATCAGGCAAGTGAGCTGGGATCGTCAGAGGCTTTTAAAAGCATTTTTTAACAAACTCTTTTGTTCTGCCGAAGAGGTTGTAGAAAAATGGTTTTAAAAATAAATTAAAAAAAAGTTGGCCACGCCAACTCAGTCATATTACCCCCACCACCACCAAGCCATGCCCATAGAACCGGTAGTAACAAATTTTACATTTCACCACTGGGCATACGTCATTGCAGACCCTCAAATTGTGCAGCTGAAGCCCTGTCTTTTCTTTACAGTACAAGTGACATATATTTGAAAAGTGACAGGGCTTTGATAGTGGATACCACTAGCAAGAATGTCCCATCACTGCATTTTTCCTGCTTGTTTTTTAAATAATACTAGGAAATTTCCTTAAAGCAGGTCTTCCCTAGGAGTATGACACTTGCCCTAACTCTTCATCATTTTTCTTCTTGCTCAAAAAAAGTAAAAACTGCTACATTTTAAATGAGAAACATTTGGTACGGCAAGTATTATAACCATTTTCCGTGTAAGAAAGACATTCGATAACAGAATCTGCAGAGTTATTCAAGTAAAACAAAAACAATGCAAAGAATTTCTATTTGAAAGATGCCTGTGGTACATGCATAGATGAACATGTTAACTCTCTTTATACAGATTCAATTTTATGTCTGTGTATGCAGAGAGGCAGACACAAGGTAACTGGTAAAGACATTGAGGGAGCAAGCAGAAGAAGAAATGTTCAGTGGGAGGATATAGTAACTCATAGTCTGGATGGAATAACTGCCCAATTGTTGCCAAAGTGTGTCAGTCTGAATAAGACTTTCTTAAACTGGTTTATATGCTATTTTATTTTAAGGGGGATGTGGTGGCTCAGTGGCTAAGACACTGAGCTTGTCGATCAAAAAGGTCGGCAGTTCAGCGGTTCGAATCCCTAGTGCCGCGTAACGGGGTGAGCTCCCATTACTTGTCCCAGCTTCTGCCAACCTAGCAGTTCGAAAACACGTAAAAAATGCAAGTAGAAAAAATAGGGACCACCTTTGGTGGGGAGGTAAAAGCGTCCTTGTGCCTTTGGCATTTAGTCATGCCGGTCACATGACCACGGAGATGTCTTCAGACAGCTCTGGCTCTTCAGCTTTGAAACGGAGATGATCACTGCTCCCTAGAGTTGGGAACGACTAGCACATATGTGCGAGGGGAACCTTTATCTTTAGAGTTAAGCTAGCAAGTACTCAAAAATCATTTAAGGATATGTCCTTATTCAAGTGGATAATATGAATTGTCTCTATTTCAAAAATATCTCCTTGTCTACTTTAGTTATTCTTAACAGGAATCCTTCTTCCTCATCTTAGGAAATGTTGACTTTCCTTCCATATTTAAGATCTTTGAGAGCAGAAGTTATGCACAAAATTAACCTCCAGAAGAGCAAAACCCCTTGAGGGATGGCCTCTATGATCTGGATCTCTCTTCCAAATTGATTTCACGTCACTTCTTCTCTATTGGCTTCCTAACAACAAGTGCAAACTTTATGCAATGCTGTATTTTCTCATCCTCATTTGCCTAACAGCAACACAGGAATCGCAGTTACCTTGGCTCTGCTGTACGGAACGGTTAAAGACGTTTTGAAATTACTCATATAAAATATTTAAAGAGTGGAAAAGATGGTGCAAATGTTAAATCAATTTCCTTGCACATGTAGTAGCCGGGAGTCTGCATTAGGCTGAATATCATATATGTTGAAGGGCTTTACATCAAAGTAAGTTCTGTTTCTCACATCAGGCATAGATAAATTCTTTTCCTCCTTCCTCCAGCCCTTGACTCACAATGCTCTAAAGCCTGCATAGTTCTATATGCATGTTGAATTCCAAAAAGAGTCTCCGAAATTGAAAAGCAGCAGTCTGGAGCCTTCAGCCAAACTATAAATTTACATAGTTTGCAGGAAGCCAAACCACAGTCGCTGCTGATTTAAAGGAACTCTTGTACTTAGTGATCACCGGCATGAAGCAGAATGCATGGAAAACACACATTAAGGTTTATAAACAGAAAGTAAATAAGCAGTACCTACTGTCAGTCGCCAACATTTCATTTATAGACTGAACCGCTTGAGGTTTTTTTTTTCCCCCTCCCTTAGAAAGCACTAAAGCCCTTTGATACATTCACTTTTATATTACAAAGGATAAAAATATCCCTGCAAAACTGTAATTCAGGATCATTGTTTTCATTTCATAGAGCTTTGTAGACTCACATGTATTATTATAGACCGAGGTCAAACAATGCCTCCACACTTAGGTAACTTCGACAAAACGTGTGAGAAGAGATGCAGCATTTATTTATTTATTTTATTTTGTCGAGTACGTATTAGATAATATATATAAGCATATATTGAATACATAAAATGAATACAATTAAAGGAAACATTAGGACAGGGACGGTAGGCACACTGGTGGTTTTATGTACGCCCCTTACTGACCTCTTAGGAATGGGGTGAGGTCAGGGGTGAAATCCAGCAGGTTCTGACAGGTTCTGGAGAACCGGTAGCAGAAATTTTGAGCCGTTTGGAGAACCGGCAAATACCACCTCTGGCTGGCCCCAGAGTGGGGTGGGAATATCCTTCCCCTGCCATGCCCACCAAGTCATGCCCACAGAACCGGTAGTAAAAAAATTTGGATTTCACCACTGGGTGAGGTCAACAGTAGCCAGTCTAAGGTTAAAATTTGGGGGGTTTTGGGAGAAACCCTGGGAATTTTCCTTGCCTTAGCTGAATGCTTTGGTCTGCCTTTGAAATCCTTCAAATGTTAACGCTATGGAGAAATCTTCACAGTTTCTTTGAACTGCGTGCAAAATGAAATCTAATCAAGGCCTAGGAACATGCAGGGTCCATCTAAGGCATTTTGCTGGTCCTCCTGAAAGCCTCTTGACTTTTTTCTTGAAATGCTTCAGATAATCCCATAAAGAAATATCACCAGAATTCATTGCCCATATGTATCACTTTCTGCATGATGCAAAAATTAAAAAAAAACCCAAGGAGATGTGGTATTTCGATCTGAAGGGCAGAACATTGTACTTTTGGATGTTTAGAAATTCTAAATACTTGAACGAAATGGCAGTAAATTAATTTGTCTAGTTTCTGAAATGCAACTGAGGAAGAAGAAGTTTGCATTTGCAAATTTATGCAGAATACGGTGCAACTAATGCCTGCAGCTATCTTTATTTCTTTTCATCTTAAATTCAAATTAAACATTGCTTTATATATGCAATGGATAATATATTTTCTTTCCTTCCTTCCTTCCTTCCTTCCTTCCTTCCTTCCTTCCTTCCTTCCTTCCTTCCTTCTCTCTCTCTCTCTCTCTTTTCTTTCTTTCTTTTTCTTTCTCCGTCTTTCTTCCTTTCTTCTTTCTTTCATCTGAAATCTTGCCATGGCCACACTATAGATCCGTGATGGCGAACCTATGGCACGGGTGCCACAGGTGGCACACGGAGCCATATTGGTGGGCACGCGAGTGTTGCCCTAGCTCAGCTCCAGCGCGCATGCACGCACCAGCCAACTGATTTTCACGCCTTCCGGTCCCACCGGAAGTCAGGAAACTGGCTGTTTCTGGCCTCTGGAAGGCCTCCAGGAGGATGGGAAAGGCTGTTTTTGCCCTCCCTAGGCTCCTAGAAAGCCTTTGGAGCCTGAGGAGGGGGGGGAAATGGGCCTACCGGGCCCACCGGGCCATCACGTGCCAAAAGCAGGAGGAAGTGGGGGGGGTCACGTGCACATGCGCAGGAGGGCGGAGTGCATTGAATTATGGATGTGGGCACCCATACCCGTGACCTCCCACGCTCCCCCCGCTTTTGGCACATGACGGCAAAAAGGTTAGCCATCACTGCTATAGATGTTTACATCTTTCCCAGTCAGATGGGTTCAAGGGTTCCTCCCCATTTTGCTCTTGCAATATAAGAACAATCTCATGGTACGTAGGCATATGTGCATGTATCTGTCAACAAGTGGATTTATCCAATCATCTCTCAAGCTAAATGACATTAAGCTAAATGAGAAGGCCAAGTTGAGCAAATGTTCTTGTCTTGAACCCATCCAACTACCATATAGAAGGTCCATGTGTTCTGAACAAACGTAAACATACCTACATAGTCACAAAGAGATGCGGTGGGTCAGTGGCTTAATGACACTGGATGGTTTGAGTCCTAGCATCATGTGACAGAGTAAGATCCCTGTTGTGGTCCGCCAGCAGCCCGCGGAGCTGGCAGCAGAGTCAGACAGTGAAGAGGCTGGGGAGGAACATGGGCAAGTCCTGGAGTCTGGGGAACACTCGGACGAGGGCTCTGCATCGGAAGCAGAGAAAGGGCCATCTTGGAGATACAGGCTGCCTACAGAGCCTACAGAGTCGGACCTCAGTGAGGCAGAGGAACAGGGGGAGCCTGTTCCCAGTGCGCACATGCGCAGAGCTGTCAGAAGGCAAGGACAGTTAAAACAAAAGGGACGACTCAGGAGTAGGGCTTGGAGATGATTGGCTTCTCCCATAAGACTTAAAAGAGGAGCAAAGGCATGTGGGCCTTTGCAGGAAGCAACGTTATTAATTCTGTGCAGTTTAAAGTCTGAAGCTCTGTTTGATTCTGGACTCCATGTAGCTTTGCCAATTAGGACTTTGGCAGCGTGTCAAGGGAGATAAAGGTGGGTGATTATCAGCCTTATCCCGAAGGACTCTTTACAACTATTTGGGACTCATCTGTGAATGAACAGAATTCACAGCTGTTGCAATAAAAGAGATATTTGGGACTACTTGTCTGTTTTACTGACTCAGAAAGCCTAGGTCAGAACAATCCCATCATTCGCCTCAGCTTCTGCCTTTTCCTGCAGTTCGAAAGCATGTTAATGCAAGTAGATAAATAGGTACCACTTTGGTTGGGGACCTGCCTGAATGTAACACCTGAATGAGAAGTGACATTGGTGTGGGAAAAAACCCAGATGCTTCTGCAGAAGCCTTCTGATTCTGGAGCTAGTTCACTCCCATGGTGCACTCTGGATTGTCCGTGAGCACTGTAGTCTCCTGGTAATGTAACATCACCATACACTTGATAAATAAATAAAATCATAAAGATGCACACTCATCTTTACCAGTGTTTTAATGTTTCCTTTAACACTGCAATAAAACATTAAGCTAGATTTGGCATAGGGTTCTAATCATTTCTCACCCAAGAGAGTAAGATCACTCTGCACAGAAAACAAATATGTATACCACGGGGAAGTCTTCTTTAAGGTTCCTCAGACATCATTCCTAGAATCATCCTCCTTAAGGTTAACAGCTGTAATAGAATCCTCTATGTGCTCAGAAGTTAGTCTGCTTATACTTATTCAGCTCAGACAAGCTACAAATAAGGATGACCGAGCCTGTCCATTTTGGTTTCATTCAGTTGCCTTGAGTCGGGTCTTATTTGACCTGGCCCCACACCGAGACTCTGGCCGGCAAGCAAACAGGCAGGATGACAGCTCAACACAAAGATTTGTTCCCATTTCTATGTGCACTTTTCTTAAAGTATACATTTCCGTAGATACCATCTCTAGAGTCTGCACTTCTTTTTGCAAGTGGTTGTTCTTAATAGCATACATTTGGTGTGTACTTTTCCCAGAAAGCAGAGCTGTCCATTGGGCCAAAAAAAAAAAAAAAAAAAAAATCAAGATGATAGTCATGACTGTGAAATTGAGCTTATTATGGGTGCTATGCACATAGCAATGGTCAGAATGCTGATTGCACCATCGAGCTGCAATCTGAACCTTTCATACTATATCCTGAAGACCCCCTTACCAGATATGCCTAGCTTCCTAATGATTTTTCCTAGTGCATATCAGAGGTGGTATTTAGCCAGTTCAGACTGGTTCGCCCGAACTGGTAGCGGAAATCACGGGTGGGCTCCCCCGCTCCCCTGTCCCGGCTCTATGTATTTAGGGACATTTTTTAGGCCAGGCGCATGCACAGAAGGCAGGCGCGTGGGCGCACAAAGCGAGTGTGTGCATGTGCAGAGAACTGGTAGTACCAAAATGTGCAACCCACTGCTGGCATATGTTTGTCATCTACTCGAAGCTACCTGAGAACATGTTGAAAAAGGGTTGCTTTTGGCATACAGGTTTGTTAGAATATGCATGGCATTTCAGGAGGTGCACAGGAGGTGACTACATTCATCTAAATATTGGAATAGAACAACTTTTGACCAGTTTTTAAAGAGAAGAACCTTTTTATTTTCAGTTCCAGACATTTAAAATTATTCTTTACAGATCCTTCGTCCATTACATTTAATGGGCTTCAATGTCATTCTTCCGAATGAGACAATATTAGAGACTTCATAAGAAATCTATTTGCATGTGGCATTTTAACATGATTTCCATAACTTTGGTTAGCTTTGTTTGGATTGTTCTGCAAAGTGAGCATATAGGTAAGGATGCATAAATGTTTGCAAAGTTTTAAAGAGATCTTTCATATTACACTTGTAAGACACATGAATGTGCCCAGTATGATATATTTTGGTTATAAGGCAAGAAATTTACACATGTAACACAATGGTGGGTTCCTCCTGGTTCGGCCCGGTTCTCCCGAGCCGGTAGCAATGACGATATGACATCACCGAACCGGTTCTGTCCCCCGCTCCCCTGCGCCCCCCACCCCCGTGCCCCCCCACCCCCGTGTTATTCTTACCTTTTATTTGGCCCCACCCCCAATCTACTGCTGCCTCCTGAGTCCCAGCTGATGGCTAGAGGGAAAAAAACTGTTTAAACTCTTGCCACAGGGCTTCAAAGGGCCGCCCTACAGCTGATCAGTGTTAAAAGAAAACAAATGGGTAGACCAATGCCTGCAAAAATACATGAGTAGATCAGTGCCTGCAAAAATAAATGGGTAGACCAGTGTCTGCAAAAAATAAATGAGTAGATCAGTACAGCTCTGCAAGCAGTTAAAAGCCTGGTAGACCAGTACCTCTGCTAAATCCTAAAGAATTGTCACATGACCATCAAGCCACGCCCACAGAACCGGTAGTTAAAAATTTTAGAACCCACCCTTGATGTAACATTATCTTGAAGTTTTATCTTCCCCACTTCTGGGTTAACAGGTATAAGTACTAAATACTGACACCTCTTGAATCATTATCAGAGTGGTTAAAATACTCTTCCTTTCCTTGCTCCAAGGACCACTGCTGATTACAGATTGTCCTTACTTAACCTATTTAACAATTGTCTGAAGTTACAACAGTGAAAGTAACTTAAAGACCAGTCCTTGCACTTACAACAATCACTGTGTCCCTATGGTGACACGAATGAGATCTGAGTGCTAAAACATACGAAGAACGGTTGCAGGAGTTGGGTACGACTAGTCTAGTGAAAAGAAGGACTAGGGGAGACATGATAGCAGTCTTCCAATATCTGATGGGTTCCTACAAAGAAGAGGGGGTCAACTTATTTTCCAAAGCACCAAAAAGCAAGACAAGTTACAATGGATGGAAACTAAACAAGGAGAGAAGCAACCTAGAACTAAGGAGAAATTCCTTAACGGTGAGAGCAATCAACCGATGGAACAGCTTGCATTCAGATTAATTGTGGGTGTTCCATTAGTGAAGGCTTCAAAAAAGGACAACCATTTATCTGAAATGACTCAAGCAAGGGGTTGGACTAGAAGACCTCCAAAGTCCCTTCCAGCTCTATTATTTAATTATATGTTCCATTCTATCCTCATACCTTTTAATATGAGTGTGAGCATATTATATCTGAATTTATCATGAACTGGAAGTGGAAAGTCATAGGCTCTTCTCCACCTTTTTTTGAGAGGGGGGAGAAGGGGGGGAGAATTTTCACTTCCAGTTCCACTTCCAGTCCAATCCACTTCCAGTGCCACTTCCAGTGGAAAGTCCACTCTCCACCCCTCAAAAATGGTGAGACCAAACTGTCAAGCGTCAAGCAACCCTCGACACCTTGCAAACTGACAACAATGGCAGCCTACCTGGCTGAAGGGAGGGGGGAAGGGAGAACACGGGCACGGGTGAAGGAACAGGGGTTAGGGACCACGACTAGGGATATCTATCACTGGTGATGGGTATAGAGGGATCATGTGAGGATTCAGACCAGCGAACGGAGGCAAGACGAGACCGGCGAACGGAGATGTCAAAGGATGGTGATGTCATAATCTGGCGACCAGGCTGCTCCCAGCAACAGCAGATACGAACCTCCCTCCAGCTGGAAGTGATTCTAGAAGCACAGCGGACTGATTAAAAGTTGCTGAGTAGTGGACGCTCTCAGCACCGACTTTATTTTTATTTATTTGTTTGTTTGTTTGTTTGTTTGTTTGTTTGTTTATTTTATATACCGCCCTTCTCCCGAAGGGACTCAGGGTGGTGTACAGCCAACTTAAAACACACAAATATAAAATTTAAAAGCTATTAAAAATTTAAAAGATATTAAATATTTTGGCCCACATCAAATTAAAATGAAACTACCCCATTAAAAAATTTAAAATTACGAATTAACAGTTAAAAATTAAGAATTTTTTTTAAAACTTAGGCCAGCCCGGCTCGATGAAATAAAAGCGTCTTGAGGGCCTGGCGGAAGGTGCGTAAGTAGGGAATCCTCCGTATCTCGAGGGGCAATTTGTTCCAGAGGGCAGGAGTCCCCATAGAGAAGGCTCTCCCCCTGGGGGTCACCAGCCGACATTGCTTGGCCGACGGCACCTGGAAGAGCCCATCTCTGTGGGAGCAAATTGGCCGGTGGGAGGCTATCGATAGCAGCAGGCAGTCTTGTAAATACCCAGGTCCTAAGCCATGGAGCGCTCTAAAGGTGGTAACCAATACCTTGAATTGCACCCAGCAATTCAACTTTAGATGCATTAGTAATCCGGCATCGTGTACAAGCAAATAAACCAGGATTGATTCACTGAGCTTGGGCTGTGTGTATTCCCTGCAAGTTTGCACTGGCAGCCTAGCGGTGCCGAGACAAACTACAGAAACATTGAACATTTTTAAGAGGAACTTATTCAGTTTGTGGAGTAGCTCGTCTGGTCCCTGCCTTAGGTCCTGAAGCTGTGCTCACTCTGATTACTGGGACTCTCCTACTTCAGTTTGGGTAATATGGACCAGACTCATTGAAACAGCACTATAATATCACAATGAATTTTTCAATGATTCTTTGTAATAATTGATCTTAGCCAGCGGGGATTAGCAGAGAAGCCTCTGTATTGTTGTCCCTTCCATTTGTATAGCAACCAATACACCTTTGTTTTTGCTATCTGTTATGCTCTCAGAGTACAGAGTCATTGGTTTTTCTCCCTTCTCCCTTTCCTGGAAAGACCTTCCGTTTGTTTGCAAACAAAACATTTGCATGAAATCCTCGGCCTATGATTTGCCTGTGTTGTCATCACAACCATGTTTGCTAACATGAGAGGGAACAAATAGCAGGGAGAGGAGATGTCAAGAGTTCATCAGCAAACTGACAGATTGGGGCGTGCCCATGGCTTTCACTATTGTTGATCAACAAAGTAACGTATAATAACATGACAGCCTTTGTGCCCGTGTGGCAAATGAAGATGTAGAGTAAACAGTCATTTACTCTGTTTAAGCAGAGGGGAGGGGGAAGAGAAGGAACAGTCACACAGCACTGGGGGGCGGGGAGGTGGGCATTTTCCAGCTGCCTCCTCTTAGTTTTCTGGAATTCCTCTGAAATTATTATTTTGAGTTATCTTAATGGTAAGAGGGTTAAAGAGCCTCTTAGATGTCATTTATGGATCTGAGTTTTGTCATCTCCTGTCTTATTCTTTGTTAGATGGGTCAGCTTTACTTTTACTCATGGATCTTTCTGTGCTTCAGATTGAGAAAAGTGAAAGGGAAGGGAAGGCCCACCCAACTGGACCAGTTAAGTACAGTTGGTAGTTATTCCCCAAATAGAGAAGACTGTGTTGTATTAGCCAGTCTCCATAATCTCTACTCTAACCAGTGATGGGTTTCAAAATTTTTTACTACCGGTTCTGTGGGTGTGGCTTGGTAGGCGTGCCATGTCTTGGTGGGCGTGGCATGTCTTGGTGGGTGTGGAAGGGGAAGGATACTGTAAAATCTCCATTCCCACCCCACTCCAGTATCCAGGGGAAGGATACTGTAAAATCTCCATTCCGTCCCCAATCCAGAGGAAGGTTACTGCAAAATCTCCGTTTCCTCCTGATCAGCTGGGACTTGTGAGGCAGAGAATAGATGGGGGTGGGGCCAGTCAGAATTTTTACTACCGGTTCTCTGAACTACTCAAAACTTCCGCTACCGGTTCTCCAGAACTGGTCAGAACCTGCTGAAACCCACCTCTGACTCTAACCCAGTCTTCTCTCTCTTTTTTCCACCAGCCGGCTATCAAACAAGCTACCACAGAAAGTTAATCCCAATGTGTCATGGGTACTATTTGAAGCACCATTGTTTAACAAAGCAAAGCAAACATTTGATGGCTGGCGGAACATTTCAACTGGCTTTAATTGTAGTAAAAACTGGACCACAGCAAGGTCCAGTTAAGCCTCTTTCAAGTTGGGCTTGAGTCCTAAGGACATCCTGGGTCTAGATATGAAGTTTTCTTGGTATTAATGTGAATGTGGCATCCCACATTTCTTCTGGCACCCAGGTAAAATAGTGCAATTTGTGGATTTGCTTATGTGTTGAATCCAGGAAAGCCATTATTTTCCTTTCCATTTAAAGATTTTGCTTCCTGCCTGATGGTCTATTAGCTTCAGGCCACACTTCTAAGACTTTTCTGGGAGCATAGATTTGAATACGAAAGTGAAATGCAATGCACAAGCTTATAAAAAGGGTATTATTTTTGCAAGAAGATTATAGTTGAAAAAACATAAAATAAAATGGAACGTTTTCAAGGAGTTAATATGTTCTGCAAATCAAACTGATTGATTGCATTCACTCATCAGTTAAACAATTTTGAGAGTGCCAGATCCATATTCTCCTGCCATAATAACTCATCATATTTGCTTCCGTCTCGTAATCATATTTTATTTTCCTTACCAGAATTCCACAAGTAATTGCTAGTGGCATATAGACTGTATCACAGATGTTGGAACAAAGGAGGAGAGAAAAAAAACAAGTACACTGAGCATACATTTGTCATTTATACCCAACAAAGGTTGGCAGCTGTTCCCTCACAGCAGCTGCTTAAAGGTCTTGCCGTCCTTTTCTGGTATAATGATGGTCGGTTGAGACATAGGAAGGCAACAATGCTCTTGTTAATTATTCCATTCCACTTATTGGTGCTTGCCATTCAGCATCTCAATCAGGAGCTATGTGACGTTAACTGAAGGAAGCTATTTTAGCTAAGTGGACAGCAGCTGAAGGAACGCTCTTAAGTCCTAATTTGCTGAAAATATTTTAGGATGTACCTCAGACGAATGAGACGAGATTATAAGTGTGCAACTGTTTTTAGATAGGTCACACACTATTTACAGAAGCACCTCTTGATACAAATAGAAACTGGTATTTTGAGAAATAGGGGTTAGTCCATTTTCCTTCCTTCCTTCCTTCCTTCCTTCCTTCCTTCCTTCCTTCCTTCCTTCCTTCCTTCCTTCTTCCCTTCCCTTCCCTTCCCTTCCCTTCCCTTCCCTTCCCATGCTGATACTCGCCTCACTTTAATTAAAAAATAGAATTATGGGAAAAGGGTGTCATAATGTATATATGTTGTAACTGGACATGGCATCTTCCCCCCACCTGTGTGTTCTTGAGGTGTGTGGCCTGAACACCCAGTTGCAAGAAGGGAAGAGGTAGAAGATTATGCCAGCAATGGGAAGAGGGAAAGAAATGGCATATGAGAAGGAACTCCAGAAGAAGAGAGATCATGCCAGTAAGAAAATGGAGCTGAAGAAAATGGAGGAAAGCAATGGAACAAATCAACAGTAAAATAAAGGAACAATCATGAGAGAGACAAAAAGACATAAGCAGTAGTGGGAAGTGACTTTATAGAGGAAACTACTGATCCTATTAATAAGAAAAGATGTATGGGAAGTCTAGGGCTCTGCTGGAAGAAAACCTCAGACCTGGCTGAAGCTCTGACTTCAACATTTGAGGTTTCTGATTGATACTTTGAAAAGCAGTGGTGGGAAAAATAAATAACAGTGATTTATCTGTTACTAGTTTGCTTTTTAATTTTTAAAAATTTGTTTATTTTTAAAAATTAATTTTTAAAAATTTAAAAATTGATTCATCTGTTACTATTTTGCTATTTTTATATTTTGTTTTAGGGACGCGGTGGCTCAGTGCCTAAGATGCTGAGCTTGTCAATTGAAAGGTCAGCAGTTCAGCAATTCGAATCCCTAGTGCCGCTTAATGTGGTGAGCTCCCGTTACTTGTCCCAGCTTCTGCCAACCTAGCAGTTCGAAAACATGTAAAAAATACAAGTAGAAAAATATGGACCACCTTTGGTGGGAAGCTAACAGCGTTCCATGCGCCTTTGACATTTAGTCATGCCGGCCACATGACCACAGAGACGTCTTCGGACAGCGCTGGCTCTTCGGCTTTGAAATGGAGACAAGCACGCCCCCTAGAGTTGGGAACGACTAGTACATATGTGCAAGGGGAACCTTTACCTTTACCTATTTTGCTGCACATTTCATTTCTACAGAATCTGGAGTTCAGGAGAATTGTCATATTCTTGGATTATGATGAGGAACAATTACCCATGTATGTGTGTTTGCGGGTAAGTGAAAAACTTTCTTCCAGTAGAGTATTTACTTTAATAAATAAATTTCTGGTATTGGATTTCCATATATACTTCAACGTTAAAGAAGCAAAATGATCTGTGTTTTCCCAAGAGGATTAATTTATTATACTTTATCTGTGGATCTCAACCAAGTTCACTGACAGGTCAAGAGGTCAAGTTATATATTTTGGGGCTTATGTAAGTATGTTATATTTAAAGAATTCAAAACATTTCCCCATTATTGCTAGAATAGTAGTGGAAGAGATATTTGTGACATTTGCTTTCTTCTTTTTTACTACGCTGCAATCACCGAAGAACTAAGATTTATTTCAAGAATGAGGTACCTATGATACCATGAGATGTAGATGAATTATCGTGCCCAGCATCTTTCAGTATTACTCATGGTCACTGGGGAAGCTGGGAATTTTAATTCAGCAATTAATCTATATATTTTTCCTATATATAGAAGAATTAGTAAAATTAAAAAAAACCCAAGTGTCGTTCTTTCTTTCTTTTTAAACAACTTTTGTTATTTGAGGTATGCAATGCTTTGATCCATCGAAGTCATATTAGTGGCACGATTGAATGTAATTCAGGCCAGTCAGAATTCTACTTCTTCTGATGACTGTCTATAATGAGAAGCTTTAACACAGCAAAAGGTGGCGCCCCATCATCTCAGCCTAATATGGATTGAGCCTATTTCCTGCAGGAAATATGAACATGCAGCTAGATTAAGAAAGAACCAATTAGGCTACAGGTGAAACATAATTAGCTTGCTTACTGTCTTGGAAATTGAATGTGGAAGGATCAGAGAAGAAGAGCTCCCTAAATGGTTTTGAGCCTCAGAGGGAAACTTTGAGTGATCCCTTTGTTTATGAGATCATAGCAATGAAGCTTGTGATCCTAAGGCACTTATAGAAATCCTGCAATACTAAGATACTTAAATGGAAACAAATTGCACTGAACAGACAGAAGAAGGAGAAAGGCATCTTAGACATTTTATCACCTGGCCCAGAAACCTCCTAACTAGTGGAGGTTTTCTAGGGTCTCAGGGAAAAAAATCTTTTCTATCCTCTGATCCTTCTCAATTGGATTTGAACCAAAAATATCTTCTGTGTGCAAAGCATGACCCTTTGCCTTTCATAACCCATTAATCCACCCATCCAGTTTGATAGGAATGGAACTTGGCTTGTACAGTATGTCTAAATACCCAGATGCAAACTGAGCAATGTGATAAATGCAGTACCATGCAGTGAGACATATACAGATCTGTACATTGGAGAAACAAAACAACCACTTCACAAATGCATGGCAGAGCACAGGAGAACAAACTCATCAGGACAAGGTTTGGGCATCTGTGTTTGAAAGACAAAGGTCACTCTTTTGAAGACAGAAAAGTCTACATTCTGAACAGAGAGGAGCACAGGCTTGAAAGAGGCCATCTTGGGGGACAGTGACCATATCATATTGGAATTCAATATATGCAGACAAAAGTAATATAACAAAATCAAAATGGTATCTTAGACTTTAAAAAAGCTGATTTCCACAAAGTTAGAGAGAGCTTGGGAAGGATTCCATGGATGAAAATCTTAAAGGGGAAAACAACTCAAGAAGCTTGCAAAACTCTGAAAAAATGTGATTATAAAACCCCAGTCCACCACAATACCACTGAAAAAGAAAAATAAGAAATCTAAGAAGAAACCAGCACAGTTGCATAAAGAACTCTCTAATAAGCTAAAAGACAAAAGGGATAAGTATAAGAAATGGAAAGAGAGACACATAATTAAGGCAGAATACCAACATATAACTTGAATCTCCAAAGGTGAAGTGAGAAAAGCTAAGGCTCAGAATGAAATAAGACTTGCAACAAATGTCAAAAATAACAAAAGGAGTTTCTTTCAACATGTAAAAAACAAGAAAAAAAGTCAAGGAAACAATCAATCCACTAATGGGAGAAGATTGCAAGGACGTGACGGCCAGCAGGGAGAAAGCAGAGCTGCTTAATTCCTTCTTTGCATCTGTCTTCACCCGCTACTCCCAAGTAGCCCAATCTACAAAATAGAACCATAAAAGACAAACTAGGAATAGAAATTAAAATAGGCAAGAAAATGGTAAGAGAACACCTGTCCACCTTAGATGAGTTAAGAGCGCCAGGACCAGATGGATTACATCTCAGAGTTTTGATGGAGCTGACAGAAGGGATCTTAGAAACATTGAACCATATTTTTCAATGATCCTGGAACACCGCGGAACTACTAGGGGACTGGAAAAGAGCCGATCTGGTTCCCATCTTCAAAAAAGGGGGAAATGGATCCAGGAAACTATAGACTAATGAGCCTGACATCAATATCTGGGAAGATCCTAAAAAACATAATTAAGCAACAGATCTGTGAACACCTGAAAACAAGCAAAGTTATAACCAGAAGCCCAAATGGATTTGACTCCAGACTTCAGAATAATAGAGTTGGAAGGGACCTTGGAAATCTTCTAGTTCAACCTCCTGCTCAAGCAGGAAACCCTGGACCATGTCAAAAACAGATCATGACAAACAAATCTTATTTCGTTCTTTGACAAAGTGACTAAATTAGTAGACCAGTAAAATGCTGTGGGCATAGTATAATTTGATTTCAGCACATTTGACAACATATACCACAACCTATGTCTTGGTAAGTTAGAAAAATATTGGGATAGACAGCATCACCACCAGATGGATCTATAACTGGCTGACAAACCACACTCAACATGTAGTCCTTAATGGAACTACATCTACATGGAGAGAAGTAAGCAGTAGGGTACCCCAAGGTTCTGCCTTAGGCCCAGTATTCTTCAATGTCTTCACAAGTGACTTAGACAAGGGAATAAAAGGGAAACTCATCAAATTTGCAGATGACATCAAGCTGGCAGGAATAGGCAACACTCCAAAGGATAGGCTCAAGATCCACAAGGATTTTGACTTGAACACTGGGCCTTATCTAACAAAATGAAATTCAGTGGTGAGAAAAGTTAGGAAAGATGTACAGGTATAGCCTATGTGGAACTTGGCTCAACAGCAGTAACCATGAGAGAGATTTTAGAGTCCTATAGCATGTACAATCACTTAAATTATGATCCATCAGTGTGCCACAACCACCAAAAAAGCCAATGCAATCCTAGGTTACATTAACAGAGGGGTAGAATCAAACTCATGGCAGTGTTAGTACTGCCTTATGATGCCTTGATAAGATCACACTTGGAATATTGCATCCAGTTTTAATTACCATAATATAAAAAAGATGTTGAGACTCTGGAAAAAGTGCAGATAAGAGCAGCAAAGATGATAACACAGCAGGAGGTTGAAATATATGAAAAAGGGTTGCAGGAATTGGGTATGTCTAGTCTAGTGAAAAGACGACTAGGGTTGAGATGATAGCAGTGTTCCAATATCTGAGGGGCCGCTACGAAGAAGAGGGGTCAATGCATTTTCCAAAGCACTAGAAGGCAAGACAAGAAGCGATGGATGGAAACTAATGAAGGACAGAAGTAACTTGGAACCAAGGAGAAATATCCTAACAGTGAGAACAATTAATAGTGGAATGGCTTGCCTTCAGAAGTTGTAGGTGTTCCACCACTGGAGGTTTTTAAGGAGAGATTGGACAGCCGTTTATCTGGAATAGTATAGGATCGCTTGCTTATGCCAGGGGTTAGACTAGAACAGGGGTCTGTAACCTTAAACACTCAAAGAGCCATTTGGACCTGTTTCCCACAGAAAAGAAAACACCGGGAGCCACAAAACCCTTCCCGTGCCTGACTATTTCTTGAGCGGCCACAAAACTAGCATATGTCATTGAATTAAACGTTCTGTTTTCTTCTGAGATTTATTTTCTTCGATTTATCCATGGTTGGCCTACTGGGGTTTGAAAAGCTCAATAAATCGCATGCCGGCGGGTGTCACACTTTGGTGGTTGTGACACATATTTTGAGTGACAGGGAACCGCAGCAGAGGGGTGAAAGAGCCACATGCGGCTCCAGAGCCGCAGGTTGCCGACTCCTGGATTAGAAGATCTCCAAGGTGTCTTTCAACTCTTAGGACCTGGTTATCTACGGGACCGCCTGCTGCCACCAGTAGCCTCCCACCGGCTGGTACGCTCTCATAGAGAGGGGCTCCTCTGGGTGCTGTCGGCCAAACAATGTCGACTGGCGGCCCCCAGGGGGAGAGCCTTCTCTGTGGGGGCACCTACTATCTGGAATGAGCTCCCCCCGGAGATACGGATGATCCCGGACCTACGCACCTTCCACCGCGCTCTCAAGACCTTTTTATTCCATCAGGCTAACCTGGCCTAACTTTCCCTTTTCCCTTTTAAAATGTAAATTTTAATCTGTTCTTAATTATTGGGGTGTTTTAAATCTGTCTTGGGCCAAATTGTTTAATTTGGTTTTATTTTGCTTTTAAATTTTGTATTCATGTGTTTTATCTTGTGGCTGTTCACCACCCTGAGTCCTTCGGGAGTAGGGTGGTATATAAATCAAATAAAACCTAAAACCTAAAACCTAAACTCTGTTATTCTGTTAATAGCCAAGTGGACTCTGATACTGGTTCACTCTTGTCTGTTTCTTCATCCATTTACAGTTGCTTATTGCAGAACCTTATAGGGGTAGTTAACATTTTACTGACGTGATTTCTGGTCACTGATTGTTGTAAAAAGGATGAAAAGTCAATTTAACATATTTTTAAGTTCTTAGATGGTATCTTATTACCTTGGTTTGTTCTATTGTCTTCCTCTTTAGCAAACTATTTCTGAATGGCAGTCTCTGTCAGCTGAAATTCCCCTTGCCTCCTAACCCTTCTTGGCAACCTGGGAACATAATTATCCAATCAAAGAAAGTTGATTGAAATTTAGCCGTGTAAATTTATTGACATTCTATTCCAATTTGTTGCTCTTTTTCCTAGTCTGGAGACAGTGCTGAATTATTTATTTGTAATCAGCACTTGTTTGACATAGAATTGGCATACCACTTTATCTAAATGAACAAAGGATAGATTGATGGGGAAATGCATTTACATAATGAACATTTAATCCATTCCTTTGAGAAATGCTTTAGCATTACTTTATCTAAAAATTGCAAGCAAATGCTGTAGTCACACTTTCCTTCTTGCCTTTGACAGCATTCTGTGTCATTTTACTTTGCAGCAAAATGCCAATTTTAAAGTAGAAAATTCTTCACATTTCCTTAAATCCCTTTTTTCATAGGCATCACAAATCTCCGTTTTGACATATTTTGATATAAACTAGCAGTATTTGCACTTCGTTGAAATCTTTGTCTCAGTCATTTATTTGTAGCTTTGAGCAAGTCAAAGCCTCTCAGCCACCATCGGTAAAATATTTATGTATGCATTCATTTGTAAGATTTATATCCTACTTTTCTTTCAGGAATTCAAGGCAATCTATATATAGTGTTCTCTCTTCCAATGTTTTTCCTTAGCAAGATAGGGTGGAGTGAGATATGATGTCTAACCTAGATTCATGTCGTGAACATCCATAAGCTTTTTAATTTTTATTTTTTTACCCTTCTTTTTAACTGTTTTATTATAATATTTATATATAGCCTTCATGCTTTTATATCTGTTTGTACATCACCCTCACTCTATGGGAAGTGGGAGCTGTCTAAGTATGACAAATATTTAAATAAATAAACAGGACCAAAAAAAAAGCAGTGATTTTCATATATACATGCAAGCTTGGAAAGATATCCTAAGATTTGGGTAGGAATACAGTATATTCTCACAATAGTTAGTGAGAATTAAATTACTGTAAGTTCGAATCTCACCAGGCTCAAGGTTGACTCAGCCTTCCATCCTTTCTAAGATGGGTTAAATGAGGACCCAGTTTGTGGGGGCAATAAGCTGACTTTGTATAAATATACAAAAGTATGAAGGCTATTGCTTAGCGCACTGTAAGCCGCCCTGAGTCTCCGGAGAAGGGCGGCATATAAATAAAATAAAATAAATAAATAAATAAAAATAGTGATGAAGATAACAAACAGGAAACTTTTATACCTGGTCATTCTGTTGACCAGATGCTAAGGCTGATGACCGAATCCTGGTTTAGAAAAGACCTTTAAAACCTGGTTCTTCCTTATTAAACCACACATGCACCAGACATCCCTTTTAAAAAAAAACACTTTCTTATAAAATATTGTCTTCTTTAAAGAAGGATATAATGTAACTCCGAATATTTCAGATTTCCTGGATGTCAGATGTTGCAGTAGAAATCAAATCCAGAAAGCACACACAGGTAAACTGATCAGCAGGATTCATTAACTTCTTTGTATACATATAATACATGAAGATAAATGTACAATACCAATATAGATTCTTCTTCAACGTAGCAGCAGTTACAAGCAAAACACAAGGCAGGAGAGAACAGTTAGTTTCATTTCAGCAGAGCAGACTAGTTTCAGTTTCTCTGCACAGACTCAGAAGCTGCAGAGCTATGCCACGCCCAGACTTCTTAGTTAAGTTTCTGTTTCCAAATCAGCCCTCATTGGCTGACCCAGTTGCTATGCCTATTCATTGGCTGACCTATTCCAGTCTATGAATATTCATACTCTGACACTGGACTATGTGGATTATCCTCATTTCTTTTTCAACAACAAACCAGCTTTAATAGTCACATATAATGACTAATTTGGGATAAACCAAGGCAATTCAAAGTGAGATAGAAACTAATAAAGAGAGCCAGTTTGGTCTAGTGCAGTGATGGCTAACCTTTTTGTCATTGTGTGCCAAAAGCGGGGGGAGTATGGGGCAGCCGCCTGCATGCGTACCCACATCCATAATTCTACGCATGACCCCCCCCCCCACGCTTTTGGTATGCAATGGCCCCCCCCCACGCCATTGCATACCAAAAGCTCCCCACGCTTTTGGTATGCAATGGCACGGTGGGCCCGTTTTTTGCTCTCCCCAAGCTACAGAGACTTTCTAGGAGCCTGGGGAGGGCGAAAATGGCCTTCCCCAACCCCATGGAGGCTGTCTGGAGGCCGGAAATGGCCCGTTTGCCAACTTGCCAGAGGGTCTCTGGGGGAGGGGGTGGAGAAGGCCATTTTTGCCCTCCCCAGGCTCCTAGAAAGGCTCTGGAGCCTGGGGAAAGCAAAAAATGGGCCTTCCCCACCCCCCCGAGGCCCTCCGGAGGCTGGAAACAGCCTGTTTTCCTACTTCTGGTGGCCCAAAAGGCCCAAAAATTAGGTGGCGGGAGCTGAGCTTGCGTGCCCACTGATATGGCACCGAGTGCCACCTGTGGCACGCGTGCCATAGGTTCCCCATCATGGGTCTAGCGGTTAAGGCACCAGACTAGAAAGCAGGAAACTGTGAGTTCAAGTCCCACCTTAACCCACCTTAATGAGAGCCAACTGGATGATCTTGGACCAATCACTTTCTCTCTCTCTCAGCCTGACCAACCTCTCAGGGTTGGTGTGGTGTGAAAAATAGAAGGAGGAAGGTACGTTGGATATGTTTGCCACTTTGAGCTTTTAGTAAAAATAATAAAGGTGGGATACAAATTAAATAAATAAAAATAAAATAAAATAAAATAAATAATAGTATTGGATGATGATGATGATGAAGGTGATGATTTTCTGCTATTGTGATGGAAATAATGATTCTATGGCCTTGCACATAGGAGTTTGCCTAATTTGCAGTCAACATACCCTGACATTGTCCACAATGGGTGGCAGTTGTTCTCCAGGCTCTTAAAAAACATAGCTTTTTAATCCGTCCAGAAACTCTCTGGTTATTCCACATTAGGACTTGCAGTATGGAATGAAAGTGTTGTACAAGTAGGTTACAACTCACTCTTTCCAGAAATGTGTTTTTGGATTTATTTATTAATTGTTTGCACAGAGAAGTAATCATAACAGTTTTGACTGGCAGTCTGAAGTGTTAAGCAAAAACAACTTGATTACCTGATCTGTTCTTTTTTACATCTGTGTGATCGTGGTTTGATGAAAGGCATGCCTTTCCTGCCCCCAGGTTTAAGTTAGGAAACAATTTTTGAACTCAGAACTGTCCAATTCCTGTTCTCTACCGATTACACTATGCTGACTCTCTTATTAAATCTGTGCAAAACACTGTTGCCCCAGAGCTGCAGTTGAACATGTGTAAATCTCTCTCTGTCTCTCTCCTCTCTCTCCCTCCCCTGCCTCCTCTCTTCTCTCTCTCTTCTCTCCCCTCTCTCCTCTCTCTCCCCCTCCTCTCTTTTCTCTCTCCCCCTTCTCTCTCCTCTCTCTCTCCTCTCTCTCTCCTCTCTCTCTCCTCTCTCCCCTCTCTTTTCTCTCTCTCTCGCTTCTCTTTCTCCTCTCTTCTCTCTCTTCTCTCTCTTCCCCTACTTTCTCTCTCTCTCTTCTCTCTCTCTCTTCTCTCTCTCCTCTCTCTCCTCTCTCTCTCCCCCTCTCCTCTC
>WNWU01013616.1:4313192-4346267 GCA_012654045.1 Ptyas mucosa
TGCAGTTACTCTGCTGGTTGGTAAAACAACATCAATATCCTTAACATACAGTATCTTTCGCATTCCTCAAAACAAACAAAAAAGACCTCCTTAAATAATTACCTTTGCTAGGGCGGGGGGGGGGAGTGAATTTTGGCTGAGGATTGCAGATATACTCAACTAGGATAGCTCTAAATGAAGATAATTGTAAGGTGGAGCAATTGTTGGGTTCCAACAAGTTTGTAAGATTTCCTCTGCAAGGCATCCAAAATATGCTTTTCCAAATTTGTAGGTCTTCACACATATTCTATAAACAAATACAAACATATAGACACCTGGTTTTAGAGTCATCTAAACAAAAGATTTAGATGAAACCTTTAGAAAGGTTGCTTAATCTCTGTCTGCCAGCTAAATGCTGATATATAATCAAATATTAGCATATTCTCTAACATACTAAGATCAGGCATAAAGATGTGGTTTTCAAAGGCTGTCATATCATGGGAAAAAACCTGTTCCTTCACTCCCATTTTTTTTTAACAGCCTAACAGGATATAAGGACATATAAGGATATAAGGGACGTGGTGGTTCAGTGGCTAAGACGCTGAACTTGTCAATTGAAAGGTCGGCAGTTCAGAGCTTCAAATCCCTAGTGCTGCTAGGGACTGAGTAACGGGGTGAGCTCCCATCACTTGTCCCAGCTTCTGCCAACCTAGCAGTTCGAAAGCACGTAAAAAATGCAAGTAGAAAAATAGGGACCACCTTTGGTGGGAAAGTAACAGCGTTCCGTGCACCTTTGGTATTTAGTCATGCCGGCCACATGGCCACAGAGACATCTTTGGATAGTGCTGGCTCTTCGGCTTTGAAATGGAGATGAGCACTGCCCCCTAGAGTTGGGAACGACTAGCACATATGTGCAAGGGGAACCTTTACCTTTTTAACAGGATAGAGCCCACAAAATTAGTAATGCTATGTTGAAGGAATTGAAGGACAAACTTCCTTTAAGACCAGAATATATGTTTAATAAAGCATTCTAATCAATCTACATATAGCTTCATAATGGTAGGGTACATCTATTTCTGAACCAGCATGTTTAAGTTCTCAAAACAAGGTATAATTGCATGCTGAAACAGAACATATTTATAAAATGGAGCTCTCACATGCTACAGGTACTGTATTTATTCCTCCTTTGGTGCAACTGGTTGGTTATCACCATCTTATTATTTAATACCATCCCAAATACTTATGACCAGTGGTGGGATTCAAACAATTTAACAATCGGTTCTCTGCCCTAATGATTTCTTCCAACAACCAGTCACCAAACTGCTCAGAAAGTTAACAACCGGTTCTCCCGAAGTGGTGTGAACTGGCTGAATCTTAGCACTGCTTATGACCCTTTCAAGTGAGACGTGTTCAACCATCAAGTTGCAGCAAGCAAAGATTTTTTCTGAGGATCGCATATTATAAAACAAAAAGTCTTCTCTAAGAAATTATTTTCTTTAGGCATTTTCTCCAAAGAGACAGAATAGAGTAGGAAATCACATGGATTGAAGAAGAAGAAGAAGAAGAAGAAGAAGAAGAAACCCCAAAGCCTTTGTCCTGAATGTTGCTACTGCAGATGCTAAGTAACAAGCACAGCCAAGAGCATAAATTTTCCAATCATTTCATTTCTTCTGTAGAAGCTTCTGAATTCCATTGTGTTGGCAGTAATTGGAGCCCCACCATTCTCTGGGCTAACCCATGAATCAAAGAGGCATTTTTCAATGGCTTTTGTAATATTTTCAATATCATATATACTGTGTGCATACCGAGAAAGTGAGTTCTACATGAAACTTGAGAATCTTCCAAAGTGAAAAATTCTGAGGAAAAGTTGTGATCCTCCTCAGAAATCTCATTTGCATACAGTAAAAAGATGTTTCATTTGTTAAACATCAGAACTCTCTGATAATTGTTTTTTTTTTTGAATGGCACCCTTGCTTCTGTTTTCAGTGTATTCAACAAGATGATTGGCTGTTGTGCATCCTGATGCATATTTCTGTTTCGCTGTCTGGAAATAGGCTAGTTTTCTGAAACTGTCACTTATACTAAATGGCAAATTGTGATTCGGTTGAAAACATACACTGAAGAAGTGCTCCTGTATTCACAGGTCTGTCACTAAATTGTGCAGATTAAGTAAAAAAACAACCTAGCAGCACTTGGTAATATTTTAAAATCTGGATTTTTCGTGATGTCCTTTACTTAAACCGTGTCTGGATTTTCTGGTATATTGTGAATTCCATGATGGAATATGAGGAAAATTTCCTCATCTGAATATGAGGAACTTTTTTCATCTGATTTGACAATGGGCTGCTGCTTTGGATGACAATGGAGTACAATTTCAGCTCTGAAGCAAACTTGTTACAAATAAATACCATTTTGGACACGCCAGGCTCTTCACATCATTTCTGTAGTGAAACTGATTTTCCCCGCTGTAAGCAGAAAGCCTCTTTCATCTATTATTTAAAGTGGAAGAGTAATAAATAAATCATCTCATTGGCTTCAGTGATTATGAAGCCCTATAAAAGGTTCTTCTGTTCGACAACCACTCAAATCTCAGACCTCATCATAGCTTTTGATTTATATTTTTTCCCCAACACTTTGTCTTACTCTGTTTTGGTTGTTCCCGCTCCCTTTCTCAGAAATCACGTGACAAAAATAACTCCTTTAGGCTTTGTCACCTGGGTGTGCACAACACAGCCAGCTGGTTCAGGAATACTCTCTGTTGTTCAAGTAAGCTAACTGGAAGGAATGTACTAAGCACACATCTGTTTCTGGCTCTTCAGTAAGAAGGGAAGTGCCTTATGGCTGTATGGTTCTGCTTATTCTCTACCTCAGCATGCTAAGAAAAATAACTCTGGATTCCTGAAGGTGGAAGGAACAACTGGGACAATTGGTAACCATGATTTTAATAATGTATCTAGACAAAGTGACAAATAATTAGCTAAACTAATTTTAAAAAAACTTGCAGGAATAGCTATGAAATAATAAATAGGGCAGCTTAAAACAGAGAAGAAAATATTGCCATTTGGTTCCACTAAAGTTTGTGAGAGATACACATAGTATTCATTTATTTGATGGATTGATATAATTGCCCATCTCACCTACCCTAAGTGACTCTGGCTGGCTCAGAATATTTAAAACACAATAATCAAACAACAGGTTCATAGCAAATATACAAACATAAAAAAAGTTCAATAAAACAAAAAAAAAAGAGGCCATAATTAGTGGCAGAATCCATCTTTAAATCACATTCAACATCAACAACATAAAAAATGCAAAAGAAAAATGGGATCAAAATAGTTCCCCATTATACAACTTAAGAGTCTTATGATACGCTATTCATTGAAAAGGAATCAAATTATCTTTCTATATATATACCCAGAAATCCACACGTAAGTATTGTGGGAAGCTCCTCCGCTCTCCTAGAAGAATGAAATGTTTTGGGAAATATTAAAAAAATAAAAGGCAGAATATTATATTTCCCCTAAAAGAGAAATGGGGAAAAAAATCTTAAAAGAGGCAGAAATCAGCACCAGTCTCCCTGCCCCCAAGCAGACACTGAGGGGGCCAGCTTTTAGAAATGCAGATTTGGTAATCCATTCAGAAAAACTGGGTCAGACAGGAAACTCCAAATAAGCAATTAGGCAAGCCAAAAGGGTTGAGAGGATTAGCTCAGACAAGCATCTAGGATTTGCATTTCCCCTTTTGCCTATAGAACCAGCCATGACCTCATAGGAATCTGACAATAGCCAATAGAATATTAAAGGACATGTTCTTGCACAGGAACAGGAAGCTCAAATACAAAGCCCAAGGAAGGTATAAAACCCACCCACTCAACTCCATTTTGTCAGCTGCACCAGAACCTGGTGGTTCTGTTTATCAATAAATGGACCTTCCTTTCCAATCAGCCTCCAGCCTCCATTTTATTTCCAGCATCTTTTTCCCAGCTTGGAACTGAACTAGATCGATTTTCAACAGTATCTATCATCCTAAGGAAGATGAAAAGGATGAAAAAATAATTGAAAAAAGTTTATGGATATGAACTAGAAATATTTGAAGCTATTACATTTGCCTCTCCTGCCTTGGCTTAATATTTGCAAATATTTTATTGCAAAGTTTAAGATATAAAGGCTGGAATTATGCAGTATGTCCCTAAATTATACACAAATTAACACCGCTGCATGTCAAAACCTTAAGCATAATTTGGCATAGATGTGATGATAATTATTTGTCATTAATTCATTAAGTCAACTTTTAACCACATAGATAATTTTTTTCTTCCTGATCATCTTCCCCTAATCTGGTCCTTCAGCATTTCCACTCATTTTTGTAATTAAGTCCATAAACATTGCTGCTGGTCATCCTCTTCTTCTCTTTCTTTCCACCTTTCCCAGCACTTCTCCAGAGATCTGTCTTTGTGTTAGGTGTCCAAAGTAAGATAAGTTGGTGATTACTAGAAATCAGCATGGCTTTATTAAAAGCATGTCATGCCAAACAAACATTGCCTTCTTTTATAAAGTGACTAAATTAGTGGGTCAATAAAATGCTGTGAATATAGTATGCATAGATTTCAGTAAGGCATTTGATAAAGTGGACCACAATCAACTTTTTCGTAAGGTAGAACAATGTGGGATACCACCAACATATGGATTGGAAGTTGGCTGAGCAACTTCTGTCAGTGTGTAGTCCTTAATGGAACTACATCTATGTGGACAGAAGAATCACAAAGTTCTGTCTTGGGTGCCGTGTTCTTCAACATCTTCATAAATGACTTCATAAATGATGAGAGGATTGAAGAGGTGCACATCAAATTTGCAGATAACACCAAGCTGGGGGGAATTGCTAAAACTTTGGAAGATAGGCTCAAGATTAAGATGGATCGTTTACAGACTTGAGCTTCCAACTCCGCTGCATCCAGCAGATTCAATTCAGTGATAAGAAAAGTATGATCCTGCACTTAAGCAGGAAAACCAAATGCACATGTACAGAATAGGCAGTACTTGATTCAACATTATTGCCTGTGAGAGTGTAGGAAGAAATATCCTTCTGGGTTCAGCTCCAAGTAGGGAAAAAGACACTGGAAACATGGAGACTGCTTGGAAAGATGGTTTAATGGTGGACAGGATCACATGGTTTGAGTTCCTGAGCAGAAAAAGGGGGGAGTCCCCAGGTTTTATGCCCTCTCTGGCTTTGAACTTCCTGGGGCCCAGAAAGAGTATCCTGATTGGTTGTCAGACTCCCAAGGGGTGGGGATCTTAGCTAGCCTTGCTGGCTGATGTAATCTTCCCAGGTGCCATGTGGTGAGTTTCTGTTGCTAGATGGGTCCTATTGTGTTGCAGATGATGGTCCATTGATAAAGATGGGAGGGAATTGAGTTTCTGCCTCTGGCCCATTGACAAAGGGGGGGGAGGCAAGAAGGTGGGAGCTGCTTCGTCTTTAAAACATGATTCTCCATTTCTCATCCAAGGAAACATAATATTCTGTCTTTTTAATATTTCCTAAAATATTTCATTCTTTTAGGAAAGGGGTGGGTGCTAACTTCCTACAAGAGGGAGCTAGTGTTCTAGTGGACTACTGTTTAAGTTAGAAGTGTGCTGCAGGTGCAAAAAAAGAGTGCATCCAGAGAGAGTTAGCATCAAGATCACAAGAAGTGGTAGTACCTCTCTATACTGCACTAATGAGGCTTAGAATACTGTGTCCAGTTCTGGTGGTGTATTAACCATTAAGTAGACTAAGCATGTGCTTAGAGCACTAGGCCCAAAGGGGGCACCACAAAGTTTTTTTGTAAGTGTAAGCTTGGCTTCATTTGTACAGTATGTACAAAGGAGGGGGGCACCAAGTTTTGTCAGTGCTCAGGGCACCAGTGAGCCTTAATCCGCCACTGTTGGTCACTGTTGGTCACCATGATATAAAAAAGATGCTGAGGCCATAAAAAGAGTGCAGAAAAAAGCAATAAAGATGATAAGGTGAAATCCAGCAGGTTCTGGAGAACCGGTAGCGGAAATTTTGAGTAGTTTGGAGAACCGGTAGCGGAAATTTTGAGTAGTTCAGAGAACCGGCAAATACCACCTCTGGCTGGCCTCAGAGTGGGGTGGGAATGGGGATTTTGCAGTATCCTTCCCCTGCCACATCCACCAAGCCACACCCACATAACCAGTAGTAAAAAAAAAATTGGATTTCACCACTGATTTGGAGGTTAAACCATATGCATGAGGTAACTAGGTATGTTTAATCTAACAAAGAGAAAGCTTAGAGTGACATGATAACTGTCTTCCAATGCTTGAAGGGCTGTCACAGGGAAGACAGGGTCAATAATTCTCCAAAGCATCTGAGCAGGACAAGAAGCAAAAGGTGGGAACTTGTCAGAGGAAATCCAACTTGGAAATAATAAATAATTTCCTGACAATGAAAGCAATTAATCCATGGAACAGCTTGCCTTCCACAGTTGGAATTGGTCAATCACTGGAAGTTTTCAAGAAAAGATTGGACAACCATTTGCCCAGGATGGAATAAAGACTCCTGCCTTGGGCAGTGAGTTGGATTAGAAGACCTCCAAGGTCCCTTCCAACCCTATCATTCTATGATTTTCCATCTTATACCCAACAAATGAGATATAAGTAACATCATTGTGTGTTAGGTGTTCATCCTCACAGGTAGCCTCTACCATCCTTCCTGACTTGATGCCTTTTGGCCTTTAACTCCAGTCAGCCCCAGGATTGTGTAGTCCAAAAAAAAAAAAGTTATGACAGAATGATTGAAGACCTACCTGCTTTTTTGAAGATGTGTCTTGGGTGGAAAGTTCATCAACTGTTGTGCCTTTTTTGACCAGAATATGTAAATGCCTGTAGGATACAGTCAATGCCCATAATTTGCATCCATATTTATGTCAATAGGTGCAAATTATCAAGAGCAGAAAATTGGAGAAAGCTTTTCCTTTGACAAAAAAAGTGGGTCATTGAACTGGTTGTACAACTTTAATAAAATAATTTGAAACAGTCTTAATTTTGAGATGTTTCTAATTTTTTGGGAACTCTGACTTCAGTATTTGAAAGTTTTTAAACTTTGGCAGAATTTTGACCAAGGTTTTCAGAACTGCAGTTGTATAACCCCAATCTTGCCTTGAAAATCTAGAAATTATATCCCAAAACCACTGCTTTAAAGTATGAAACAATTATGTGTGTTTGGGTATGTGTGTAATGATTCTTTTATCTCTAATTATATGAATAGCTGACCAAAAGCATTTTTGAGGTAGCCAAACCGAAAAAATTTTCTCTCCTCCAAGCCTAGAAAAGACAGAAGACCATAATTTCTTTTCCCCCAGCCCCAAAAAGTGAGTACTTTTGTAGATGCTTTTATATTTGCTCCAAACCACATCAACATTTATATGGTTAGTCACTGGTTCTCATTTTTTCCCCAGAGCTTCCTGGTATTAATTTTCCCCGTTAAACAATTTTATTTTGATCTAATCTATCCCAATTTATACAATGAAAAATCTGCAGAGAATAAGAAGAGAGTCCATTCCTGTAAGGTAGACTGATTATACATATATATTATAGGCACGGTAACTGGGTAAGACCCAGTAATGATTTACAGTAAGGAATGAAACAGTGATTATTTCAAAGATGAATAATTATGCAATATGCAAAAGGAAGGAACAAGTGTTTCCAGTAAAATTGCAATATGGCTCATTCCATTTATCAGCACAGATTGACAGCCAAGTCAAGGCAGAGGGCTCCCTTCAAGACTGAAAATTAACAGTAGCATTACAATAAGTATTAGTGCCATGATGGCGAACCTATGGCATGGGTGCCACAGGTGGCACGTGGAACCATATTGGTGGGCACGCGAGTGTTGCCCTAACTCAGCTCCAGCGTGCATGCGCGCACCAGCCAACTGATTTTCGGGCCTACCAGTCCCACTGGAAGTTGGGAAACTGACAGTTTCCGGCCTCCGGAAGGCCTCTGGAGAGATGGGGAAGGCTGTTTTTGCCCTCCCCAGGCTCCTAGAAAGCCTCTGGAGCCTGGGGAGGGGGAAAACAGGCCTACTGGGCCCACTGTGCCATCACGTGCCAAAAGCAGGGGAAAGTGTGGGAGGGTCATGTGCGCATGTACAGGAGGGCGGGGTGCATTGAATTAGGGATGTGGGCACCCACACCGGTGACCCCCCCCCAAGGTCCCTCCACTTTTGGCACGCGACGGCAAAAAGGTTAGCCATCACTGTATTAGTGTAAATTAATACATAGGTTTAATTAGAAAAATGAATATGTATGCATGCATGTACAAATGAATGTGTTTTTATGATGAATACTGTTAGATCGTGGGAGGCAATGAAGAGGCAGGATGACAGACAGTAACTTCAGCTCTTTATTTAAGTAAGTGACTTCTGGAAAGGCTTACCCGGCAGCGCTCCCTTTTAAAGGGAGCTGTCCCACCGATTCAGCCACTGACAACGCTTTACTTTTCCCTCCGTTTGAATCCACCAATCAGTGGCGGGCCCTGTTTGAATCCACCAATCAGCGGTGGGCATGGAAATGTCCAGCTAAACCTGGACCTGAGTGAAGCCTACATCCCTGGCTTCACTTGCTATTTACATATGTAACAAAAGCTTTTATGTAGGAGAAAATGATGGTAGATATATGTCTGTCTGTCTGTCTGTCTGATTAACAGGGTGCCTGACTCCTAAATCTGGGTAGCTATACTAAATCAAAAAGCACAACCAACCAGAAGAGCAAAACACTCAAATGAAACCAAGACAAAACAAAACACCACAACACAACACAACAAAACAAAACAAAACAAAACAAAACAAAACAAAACAAAACAAAACAAAACAAAACAAAACAAAACAAAACGAGGCTGCATAATCTTCTTGTTCCAAAGGAATAGGAGAACAATTCTACAGTCTTCAAAAATTTCTGAAGAACGTAAGGGGAGGAGCCACACAAATTGTGAGGAGGGAGTCATTGCAAAGGGTAGTAATTGCAACAGAGTAGGTGTATTTCTTAGGTCCCACAAGATGATATTTTTAATTGTCAGAAGAATACAAATCAGTCTGCTGGACTGAACCAAAGATGCAGACATATTTGGGGTATAGGTGAATGCTCAGATAGGCCTATGTCATGAAGATCATTGCACCTGGAAGCCAACTGGCTACCAGTACAGGTTGCAGAACAGTCTGTATAAAATGGCACTCCCATCACTGCCAATTCCACTATGTTATAACTCAGTTGCAGATTTGGTGTGTGCCAGTGGTGGGTTCCTCCCGGTTTGGCCCAGTTCTCCTGAGCCAGTAGTGGTGACAATATGACATCACCGAACTGGTTCTGCCCCCCCGCCACCCGTGCCCCCAACACACACCCCGTGCCCCCCACCCCACCCCCCACGTTATTCTTACCTTTTATTTGGCCCCACCCCCAATCTATTGCTGCCTCCTGAGTCCCAGCTGATGGCTAGAGGGAAAAAAACTGTTTAAACACTTGCCGCAGGGCTTCAAAGGGTTGCCCTATAGCTGATCAGTGTTAAAAGAAAACAAATGAGTAGACCAGTGCCTGCAAAAATACATGAGTAGATCAGTGCCTCTGCTAAATCCTAAATAATTGTCACATGACCATCACGCCACGCCCACAAAATAAGCCACGCCCACAGAACCGGTAGTAAAAAAATTTAGAACCCACCCCTGGTGTGTGCGTGTCAAGGGCAACTGCATGTACTGTAAACTGGGAAGTGACTAGAGAATGAGTGACTGTGTGAAGGGACTCCTGATCCAAGAAAGACTCCAATTAGTGCACTAGATATACCTGTATAAATAACTCGGCCACTGCTTCCACTTGCTCTACAAGCAGGATTTAGAATCCAAGAGATGTCCAGATTACTCATAAATCTCTAATGTAGAAATTCAACCTCACTGAGAATGGAGTGGGATAACTCATTGCAGCCATCCTGCTGTGGCCAATTCCCCCAGCTGACTTGCCCCAGCCAACTTGCCTTGGCCAACTTCATGCAAGACAACTTGAAGTGGACAACTTGCTGCGGGACAATTCGACACAGGACAATTGGTGAAAGTTTTGAATCAACAGGGGAAAAAAAGAGAAGAGGTCCGGTTGCCACAACTCAATTTACAGGCATGTTTTTCAGTACAGATTTAAGATTATTTAAGATTTTAGGTTCAATATACATGATTTTGCTTTCAGCATATCATCATATGTTTTAAGTTTCATTGAAACCATCCTGACTTCAAAACAAGTTGTATGGGATTATATTCCAAGAACAATCACTTTCATGCATACCCATATACATGTATACACATAAATTCTGTGTATACATGCTAAGATACTCAAGATTCAAATCCAGGTCCTCAAGTACTTAGCCTGGAAACACACATTTGTAATAATTACACCACAGCAGTGCAAAGTTGCTGGAACCCCAGCTCTAAAATGTTAGTTACCAATGGACAAATTCCCAGCACTCTGGAAAACCCCTTACCCTAAATGTGATTCTAATGATTAACACAATTCAATGTATGTATGCAAATTTGTACAGCATGTACAAAGGGGTACTTACGGGACCACCTTCTGCCACCGATTGCCTCCCACCAGCCAGTTCGCTCCCACAGAGAGGGCCACCTCAGGGTGCTGTCAGCCAGACAATGCCGGCTGGCGACCCCCAGTGGGAGAGCCTTCTCTGTGGTGGCGCCCACCCTCTGGAACGATCTACCCCCAGAGATATGAGTAATTCCAGACCTCCAGACTTTTCATCAGGCCCTAAAAACCCATCTTTTTCAACTACCTGGGCTGGCCTGATTTTATGTTGCTTTTATATAATGATATTGATCTTAAATTTTTAAATTTTGAATTTGTAATACCTTTTAACTATATGGGCCAAATTATTTAATTTATTTTAAAATTATTTTAATTTTTATATACATATGTTTTATTCTGGCTGTTCACCGCCCTGAGTCCAAAGGGAGAAGGGTGGTATAAAAGTTCGAATAAATAAATAAATAAATAAAATAAATGTGCAGAATGATAAGTGAACCAACCTGGCTGGATTTTATCTTCTAGGGTTTTGGGATCTTTTGGTTTACTTAGGATGTTTTGAAAAGCTTTAGTTCAGTGATGGTGAACCTTTTCAGCACCGAGAGCCCAAAGTGGAACATGCGTGCGTGCACGCCGGAGCCCCGGAAATTCAAAAGACCAGCTGGCTGGTGCGCATGTGTGCGCCAGCCACCTGGTCTTCTGGTTTCTGGCATGTGCATGTGCATCGGCCAGCTGGTCTTCACGTGTGCCTGAGTCCTGGAAACTTGTAGACCAGCTGACCGGTGCGCATGCAGGCACCAACCAGCTGGTCTTTGGGTTTCTGTGTGAAGATCAGCTGGCTAATGCGCATGCATGCACTGGAAACCAGAAGACCAGGTGGCTGGGGCACACAGCTGGGGATGGCCCACATGCCCGCAGAGAGGGCTCTGTGTGCCAACTCTGGCACGTGTGCCATAGGTTCGCCATCAAGGCTTTAGTTGGTTTGTGTGCTACAGGGATTCCATGTGATTGTGATAGTCTGTCAGTGGTTTCTGAGATATTTTTGATGTATGGCTGTGTTGTCCTTTTCATAGATTGTGTTGGTTGTGCTATGTTGGGTTGAGTGGTCAGGCACTTTTTGATCAAGTTGCATAGAGTTCCATTTTGTTGGAAGATGTTGTATAGATGATCCATTTCCTTTTTCTAACAAGGGCAACTAGTATATAAAACGAGAGCACCAAAGATGTTACCATGTTTGATAATGAAATGTCTGCAAGAAAACAACCAAGCACAGAGACCCCACAGTTCAACCCTGAGCTACAAATATTCTCTTCTATACTATGCTATATTAAGATTTCAGCTGCACTGCTTGACTTATCAGGGATCAAAATATAGAACTGGATTGCACTGAGAGCCAATCTGGTATAGTGTTTATGGCACCAGTGTACAAACCAGGTGCATTCAGACTTGCAAGATTCTTGTAAGCCGGTAATAAAAGTAGTATTCAGAACTTGGGTTTCCTAATGTGATCTATCCTAACTCGGAGTCTTAGGTTATGCTTTCCTGCTATAGATAAAATGTCTTTATATCATTTTAAAATAATAAAACAATGGAGGAAAATGTAGAACTGCCTCAGCAACCTTGTGGAGTTGGAATTGAAACCCTTTCCTTAAAAATGTTATTTAAATTTCATCTGTAGAAGAAAGCAGAAGAAAAATCATGTTCCACCTTGAGAATTTGAGTATGTTGGGAAAATTTGAGAACAACTGAATTTTAACATAACCTTATAATGATCCTTGAGATATTTGCTTTGATAAAGGTTACTTAATTCTCAGATTGTACCTATGAGACATGTTTTAGTACATGGTGTTCTTCAGCAGTGATGCTTTAGTCCACATCTTGTTGAGTTGATTTTGTGTGCTTATATACTTAAAGAAAATATTCAGTGCAAAAAAGAGGAGGAAAATGTTTTCTTTTCTTTCTTTCTTTTTGTAAATATTCATTGAGGGTGGTCACTGAATTAGCCAAGCATTTTTCTCTTGCCCTCAGGTATTTTTATTTATTCTCAACTCAGAATATACTAGAATGATTGGTTATCAAATGGGAAACATTTAAAATATTCCTGAAATACGCTTACAGCAGTTTCCGTTATGCAACTTGAATAGCTCTAATTAATCCTTTTTTAAGGAACCAGTTTAGTGGAATTGCATCTAAATTTAAAACTCTCAATTAATTAAAAAAGTAAGTAGAAGAAAAAATGATGGAATTATATGTGTTTTCACTGTTCACTATAATGACCTATGTCTATCTCTGTTTTAGATACATTACTTTAGGAAGATTCAAACATTTAATCAAAACCAAATTAATCTTTCTACCATGAATATATATACTAAAACACTTTATCTTTTGGATTATGCATTCCCTAGATTTTTTAAGGTAATTTGTGGCTCAATGATGCATTAAATTGTGTATTTTATTGGCAACGTGTATTACAGGGGAAGCTGCATAAAAAGATACTTTTTCTTGGAACATAAGTAACAAAAAGCCAATTATTAAGAAAGGAATTACCTTCATGTACAATGTATGTGGCCTATTTTTAATTCAAAAGATGAACATTAAACAGAGAGCGTACAAACCTGGCATGAGCCAGCAATATATATCCTTCTAAATATACTGCTTCTTTGATTTGCAGAGTATAATAATCAGAGTTTAATTATAGGACCAGATTTTTGCCACAAAAAGGACAGGGAAACTCAACTCCTCTGTTTTGGTATCCTGTTATAAGCTTAATTTTCAGTCACACCTATCTCAGTTCATATGCCTCGTGTTAGGATCTAAAATAAATACAACCAACACTCTTAAAGATGGTGGATAGGACTGTTGCATGAGGATACTATTAGATCGTGGGAGGCAATGAAGAGGCAGGATGACAGACAGTAACTTCAGCTCTTTATTTAAGTAAGTGACTTCTGGAAAGGCTTAGCTGGCAGCATTTCCTTTTAAAGGGAGCTGTCCCACCGATTCAGCCACTGACAATGCTTTACTTTTCCCTCCGTTTGAATCCACCAATCAGTGGTGGGCATGCAAATGTCCAGTTAAACCCGGACCTGAGTGAAGCCTACATTCCTGACTTCACTTGCTATTTACATATGTAACAGATACAACAGTTGTTTTACATATGGAAGATCTAAGGCAGTGATTGCAAACCTGTTTGGCACTGAGTGCCCAAACTGGAACATGCGTGCGCCGGAGCCCCGGAAACTCAAAGACCAGCTGGCCTGTGCGCATGCTGGTCTTTGGGTTTCCAGGGCTCTGGCACATGTGAAGATCAGCTGGCCGGTGTGCATGCGTGCCCTGGAAACCAGAAGAGCAGCTGGCAACGGCACGCATGCCCACAAAGAGGACTCTGTGTGCCGCCTCTGGCACACGTGCCATAAGTTTGCCATCAAGGATCTAAGGCATAATCCCTGGTGACAAACAAAAATCCCAACCTTACCTTTGTGAGTTAGTCCAGACAAAAAGAACAATCTCAAATACTGGCGCTAACTTATTGTAAAGTTACATTAACAGAATTTTTGCAGATTGAAAGTACTCTTCCTTCAATTTCACACACACACACCAAAAAAAGCTACGAAGATCTCTTTTAAGATGATTTTGCTACCCCTCCCTCCTTTAGACGCTACTATTCCATCAAGCAGGGCTGGCCTAAAATATTATTTTAATGGGTTATTTTATTTTAGATGATTGGCCAAACTATTTAATAATTTTAAATTGTTTTTAACTCTTATAGTGTTGGTTTTTATCTTGGCTGTACACCGCCCTGAGTCCTTCAGGAGAAGGGCAGTATAAAAATTTAATAAACTTAAACTTAAACTAGACTCATATTTCATTTATTTACCTTCCAACTTGCAAGATTGATGTTAGCCAAGTAAACCAGTCAGCAAACATGACAAGATGAACTAATTCTATTTTATTGTAAGGCTACATTAACAAAATCTTGCAAGTCTGAAGGTACAGATTTCTCACTGCCACTTTTAACCATCTGATCAATTAGGGTGGGTCCATCCTAAATTTCTTCCTCTCTCTTATTGTTTCCTAAGCAACATCTCTTCCCCTTGTTGCCTAAAGACATCCATACATTTCATTCTCCAAGTTCGTACCCATATACTGTTACACAGCCTGAAATTATGGAGAATTGCTGTCATCAAAGGCAAGCTACATTGTTCCAATCAAAATTATTTTCAACTGATAATATAATAACTTAGATAACTGGTGTCAAACTCGATTTCATTGAGGGCTATATCAGGTTGATGTTTGATCTCGGGGCGCCAGGCGTGGGTGTGGCCAAATGTTAAGGACTTTCCTTAGACCCTGACTCACTCTCATTATAATCTCCTTCCTTCCTTCCTTCCTTCCTTCCTTCCTTCCTTCCTTCCTTCCTTCCTTCCTTCCTTCCTTCCTTCCTTCCTTTTCTTCTTTTTCCTTCCCTCTTCATTCTCCTTCTTCCTTCCCTTCTTCCCTTATTTTTTCTTCCTTGCTCTCTTCCAATCTTTCCTTCTTTTTCTTTCCTCTTTCCCTTTCTCCTTTCCTGTCTCTTCTTGCATGCTCAAATGCAAAAGGGGAAATATTTCTCCTTTTGTTTTTTTGGGTTTTTTTAGTTTGTTTTGCTAGTCCTCTGCCAGCAAAAATGGAGCTCGGGGAGGCTGCACGCTCACCCTCCGAACCAGTGGTGAAATCTGAACCGGTTTACTAACAGTTTGCTGGCTGCACATGCGTCCTGGGAGCGTGCATGCGCAGTGTGCATGACGCACACCAAAAGGAGGCATGGGGTAAGTAGCACGGAGGGGGGGGGGTGATCAGCTGTGGTGCACGATATTTTTTTTACTTTTAAAAGTAAAAAAAAGGCTCTGATGATTACGTGGCTCAGCTGTGATTGTCAAAGCCTCCTTTTTACCTTTTAAAAGCATTTTTTAAAAGAAGTGGCAAGTGGGCGACTGGGCGATTGGGGGGGCAGGGGGGGGCAGGGATTTTTGCTACCCGCCACCATAGCTATTGGATCGGCTGATCCGGTCCAAACTGGGAGCATTTCATCCCTGCTCTGAGCTCTGTTTTTGATGGCAGATGGCTGCAGGAGGCTGTCATGGTCAAAAACAGGGTCCAGGAGGGCTGTGCTGGCAGAGGCATTTGGGCTGGTCCTTTGCTGTTTCCAGGACAGCCCCACGGGCCAGATCTAAGCACCCCACAGGCCATATCCATCCTGTGGGCCTGTGAGTTTGACACTCCTGACTTAGATCATCTCAAGCTACTACCACTAACTCTCTTAGGGATTTGTAATTTTCTTCCCTTTAGTTCTGCTCATGTGTTCAACTAAATGTTGAAGGCTGGAAATGAAAGCAGTCCTATACTCTATTTTCCCTAACATCCAAAGCATTAAAATTGCATGTAAGTCTAATGAGGGTTTGAATTGAAGTATATTTTTCCAAGTGATCCAGGACTAACAAAACAGGAACCTCAACTGCACAGAAAGCCAAACTCACATTCAAATATATGCGAATATAGTTCCTTTTCAGACCCCTCAATGAGTACTTTATGTGGGAATCAGAGAAAAAGAGAGAGTCCAAGGTTCAAAACGTCTTTCTCTACCATTGCAGCCATGGCTTGAACTGCATTCAGGGTAGTTGATGAACAGGGCTTTTAGCTTTGTGGACTCATATTCAATTGTCCAATCAGGTTGTCAATGTCTACAATGATATTGATACAAAAAGTTTATTTTATGAATGTGCAGAAGCTACTTGATCTGGACTTCCATTAATGACTGGACCCTATTTTGCTCCAATAATTCATTTTATGTTAAAAAAACAAAACCCTTGCATATATTGAATACCTAATAGCCTGAGTGGCGCAGGAGGCTAATGCCTCCTACTAAGACAGCATTTAACATCCAGCTGCCTGTAATTACTGCGAGTTCAATTCTCACCAGGCTCAAGGTCGACTCACCCTTCCATCCTTTCTAAGGTGGGTAAAATGAGGACCCAGTTTGTGGGGGCAATAAGCTGACTTTGTATAAAATATACAAAAGTATGAAGGCTATTGCTTAACGCATTGTAAGCCGCCCTGAGTCTCCAGAGAAGGGCGGCATATAAATAATACACACACACACACACACACACACACACACACACACAGAGAGAGAGAGTATAAATCTACACTTAAGATATAAGCACTGCCATTCTTGGTTAACCAAATCTCAAGACATTTACTGTAGACTTGATTGATATCCAACCTGAAAAAAAATAAAACACTGAAAATCATAAGTTTATTTTGTCAAGCATATATAAGATAACAGGTAAAAGTATAAACATAATTTGAATACATGAAAAGAGTAAGTAAAAAGGAATATTAGGACAGGGACGGCTGGCATGCTGGTGCACTTATGCACGCCCCTTACAGACCTCTTAGGAATGGGGTGAGGTCAACAATAAACAGTTTAAGGTTAAAGTTTTGGGGGTTTGGATCATACAATGTTGGTGCAGGTTTGGTAATACTAAAAAAGTGTTAGTTCAACTCTAGTTGATCAAAATGCTAAACTTCTATAATGCTCACAAGAGAAAACTTTTGTTCAACTTTTATCACCCACAATCATTTTTCAGAAAGTATTGATTTATCTAAAGCAGGGGTCTCCAACCTTGACAATTTTAAGACTTGTGGACTTCAACTCCCAGAGTTCCTCAGCCAGCTTTGCTTTGCTGACACTTGCAGTTTTGCTGGTTGAGGAATTCTGGGAGTTGAAGTCCATAAGTCTTAAAGTTGCCAAACTTGGAGACCCCTGATCTAAAGTGTCGATTCAACTAATTGAAAAGATTTTCATTTGGAAAAAAAAAAACTGCATGGAAGTTTTCTTCAATATATTTATACACATAGACAACTTTTACTTGTAAGGGTTTGGCACAATTATCCATATCCTTTTTCTGAAATGCACGTCTCCCCAAAAGGAAAAAAAAAACCTACAGCACTTCTTAATACCGTACTCAAACTCTAAAAATAATTTAAGGAGTGCCCATTGTGTGTTTGTTTTACAAACATTTTCTTCTTTCCACAAAGTAAAGTAAATGTTATATAATAATAATAAAAAAAAATTGGCAGGAAAGCTTGTGTCAATCAGTACCTAGTAAACTCTGCTGTAGGTCAGGAAGACCTTATATTGCCTTATTTTACTTCCGATAGAAGTAAAGTAGAAATACTAGTCAGTTTAAAAGAGGGGCATTATTACTCCTATAAAAGATAAGACTCCTAAAAAAGATAGGATCAGTTACCTTAGTATTTGGTAACTATTTGTGGGAGGACAAAGAGGAGCTTGAGAGAATGGGTATCACCCATTAGTCCTGAATCTGCAACCCAACAAGACAGACACAGACTTCAGAGGATAATTAGAACTGCAGAAAAAACAATTGCTACCAACCTGCCTTCCATTGAGAACATGTATACTGCATGAGTCAAAAAGAGGGCTGTGAAAATATTTACAGACCCCTCACATCCTGGACATAAACTGTTTCAACTCCTACCCTCAAAACGACGCTATAGGGCACTGCACAACAGAACAATTAGACATATGAACATTTTTTCCCCATCACTCTGCTAAACAAATCATTCCCTCAACACTGTCAAACTATTCACTAAGTCTGCATTACTATTACTATTAATCTTCTCATTGTTCCTATCACCCATCTCCTCTCACTTATGACTGAATGACTGTAACTTTGGTGCTTGTATCCTTGTGATTTATATTGATTGGTTCCTAGTATGATTTGATTGCTTATTTGTACCCTATGACTATCATTAAGTGTTGTACCTTATGGTTCTTGACGAATGTGTCTTGTCTTTTTATGTACACTGAGAGCATATTTATTATTTATTTATTTATTTACTTATTAAATTTATATACCGCCCTACTCCCGAAGGACTCAGGGCGGTGAACAAAATACATGTGATATAAATATTTATAATCCGTTAAAATAGTCAGATAAATATGGTCCAGAAGACAATTTAAGGCATCTCAAATTTATAGGACAGATTTAAATTTAGAATCTAAGCAATTTTTTAAAGAGGTTAGGCTAGGCCGGACTGTTGAAATAGAAGTGTTTTGAGGGCATGGCGAAAAGCGTGAAGATCCGGGATTGTCCGTATCTCCGGGGGGAGCTCATTCCATATGCACCAAAGACAAATTCCTTGTGTGTCCAATCACACTTGGCCAATAAAGAAATCTAATCTAATCTAATCTAATCTAATCTAATCTAATCTAATCTAATCTAATCCTTAGGTCTAGTGTGGTCCTTTCATAAAGTACCAGCCTGGACATTTGCCAAATTACAAGAATACAGAAAGTTTCATACCCAAACAATGTCCCTCCTTCCATTTTGCACAGGGGAGTTAAGAAAACTCTTATTTATATGCCAATTCTTCATTGACATTGACATATCATTGACACTTCATTGTCTGTGCCAGAACTATTGACTGGGCAATGGGAAATGAGAGTCCTAATTTGTACAGCATGCACACTGACCTTAACATGAGGCAAAGTGAAACAACTGCCTATAGCAGCAAATGCTAAGAAGAAATGGTGTCAAACTCTTCTCCTCTCTCTCTCTCACTGGCTCTACAGATTCCTCCATACTAGAAGGGAGAGACCTACCTAAATTGTTCCTTATTTCCTCATGCGCAGGTCTTTATATTTTGTGTATAACCAACTGGTCCTAACAAAGGAGGTATAATCAAGGACAGCAGGTAAGGTTGCTTACTTCAATAGGCCTAAAAGGAATAGGTGATGGTTGTTCTATCCAATCATACAGTAGTGGCCAGAATTGTGGAAACCTTTTGGGAAAAGTGTATTTTCTAAAACTAGCTAATAACACCACTTTTTTTTTGAGTAGTACCATAAAATTATATATCAATGGAAAGATAATTTAATCAGGAATGTAATGCAATAACTTTTATGAAGGATTTGCTATTAGAATAGCATTTACAGTGTAAAGAAGAAAAGTCAAACACGTTGAGAAACTGAGATATACAAAAATTATCACCATAGAAAAAATGAGATATACAAAAATTATCACCAAGTCAGTTAATAATTGGGTAACCTTTAGCATGAATTACAGCCTTACAACGCCTTCCCATGGAGTGAACTAAGTCTTTTAGTTCTGCAGCTGTTATAATGTGAAACCAAGATTGAATGAATGCTTCTATTAACTGGGTTTTATTGCTGGGTTGCTTCTGACTAGCAAGTTTCTTTAGTCGGCTCCATAGATTTTCAATTGGGTTAAGATCTGGGCTGTTCCCAGGCCATTCCAGCAGTGGAATAGGATTATCTTGAAACTCCAGAAAAAAAGTGGTGTTATTAGCCATCAAACCTTAAAAATACACTTTCCCCAAAAGGTTTCCACCATTTTGGCCACTACTGTATTCCAGTTGACAATTCCATGCTGGTCTTCCATTCCAGTTTTAAGCACAGATAAGATTTGTGTTCCGCCTGAAATTTTTATGACATTTGTCTCTGATGTGATAATGGAAATATTGTATCTAGAAGAAACATTTCCAAGCTTTCACATCCAAAGAGAAGTGTTTACATTTAACTTCCCTTGGGATAAATTAAAACTGTGAAGCTTGCCAGAAATGCTGTCTATTTTTCTGGGGTGGGGGTGGGGAGCTTAGAGGGTATGCACAAAAGAGCAGTGAGTTAATGAAGTAGAGTTTCACCAGCTGGTAATCAGTTATGGTATTTAGCATTGAAATCCCTGGCAATGGACAAGAACTTTAATTTTGTCCCTGGAGTAACTTGAGATGCTACTGGTATCTGTATTAAGAAGATACTTTCTTCATGCTATCAGTTCAGGGATGGGTAACTACCAGTTTGCCCTGGATTGGGCAAATCTGTAACGGAAGTGGCGGGAGGCTCCGCCCACCCGCCCTGATGTCTCTGTGCATGCACAGAAGCATTGAGCGTGTGCATGAGCGCCCACGTGCCCACAAGCAAACCGGTAGCAATCAAAATTGAAACCCATTACTGTATCAGTTCTGCTCAAAGGTTTAACTTTATAATAAGTTTCAATTTTTCCTTTAAAAAAAATCTTTATAATTCCTGGGCTCTTTTTTTTTCTTCATTCTCTCTGGTTTTAATGGTATCACTGCCATCCTGTACAGTGGTGGATTTCACATTTTTTTACTACCGGTTCTGTGGGTGTGGCTTGGTGGGCGTGGCAGGAAAAGGATATGATAAAATCTCCATTCCCACCCCACTCCAGGGGAAGGATACTGTAAAATCTCCATTCCCTCCCGATCAGCTGGGACTCGAGAGGCAGAGAATAGATGGGGGTGCGGCCAGTAAGAGGAGGTATTTACCGGTTCTCTGAACTACTCAAAATTTCCACTGCTGGTTCTCCAGAACTGGTCAGAACCTGCTGAAACCCACCTCTGATCCTGTAACGTCCAACTTGGAAATCTCTGTTTTGAATAGAATTGAGAGCTTTGACCCATATACTTTAACTTAAGACGTTAAAAAGGGTCAAAACCCCAAGGCAAACACTATCTTAGGGGGAAGAAAATAGCCACCTTAGGGAACAAATCTCAGATGACATGAAAGGGCAGCAAATTGTTAGTCATTGATTTCCTTTTTATTGTTTTTGTTCCTGCCAGTGGTGAAGAAACATACCTGAGGGATTTTTTACCTCGTGTGTCAGAAATTCAGCTGTCTTTAGTTTAACGCACATTCACTTGGATAAAAGGGAAATGCCAAGCAGCAAAGTGTCTTAAACTGGCCCTGCAGGGATTTTATCTTCAATGACAATATATCTATTGTTATTCTGGTTACTGGTTGTAACAAGCCTCCAATGCATCTTGGGACTGCATTTTTCTGAAAAACGTCAGAACTCTTTTGGTAAAGGCCTTTTCTCTGCCGTTTCTCAGAATATTTTCTGTGCCTCTTTGGGGAAACAAGGGATCAAACCAGTTTTTGTCCGGTGATAACACAAGATATTTCCTTCCTCAGTTTTAGTAGCTGGATTACATTCTGGCAGCACTGTCTGAAACTTACTTTACAGACCTAGTTCAACAAGGAGTCAAGGATTACATTTAAGATAATACCACTATAAGTGAAGCACACAATATCCATCTTTGGTTTAATGCATTTCTTAAATGTATAGATCACTAACTACCCATGTCAGCTTTCAGCATAAAGGTTAATCTAGCCATATATTAAAATTGCCAGTTTAACAAAGCTGCCTGGCATATGCAATGCTGCTGTTCATCCGGCTTTTATGATGCTCTCAGGGGCTAAGGCTGATTAATTTCTTAGTACAACCTGAGCTAATCTTGAAAGAAGCTAAGGAGAATCTAAGTACATCAAGCTCTAATGTGTTCCCTTAATAACAGCAAGATTACTATGCTGTAAAAAAGTTGCTCTAACTGTGCTTTCATTGGTTTCCTTCTTCTTCCTGAAGCAGGAACTAAATCAGAGTTCAAAACTGGGGAAAATATTAATGTTTTCACAGAAACCCCCCCCCCCCAAATATCTCAAATTCTTTTGACCATATTCCTGAAAACATGAACTTAACCTGTGACAACAGGAAAGCATAAGAAAGAAATTCAACATTGCCCTGCCTTGACTCTCTTTGGCATTAGAGGAAAGGAAAGATGCTGCAGGTTTCAAGTTTCTGTCAATATAATTGAAATTTTAAGAACCCCACCTTCTGAACTCAATTCTATCTTAAATTTCTCCTCATGGCCAGTTTACAAAGTGGCAGCTATTCCCAGCATAGAGAGAAATCTATTGTTGGGCAATTGTTCTCACAGCTCTTCAATGCTTCTGAGATAGGTTGTGAATTCAATGATAGGGTCACATGAGTGAATGGGGCAGATATCTGGTGGAGTCAGGGTTTGACTTTTTGTTAAAGCTCATTCTTTAGACATATTAATGTGGCAATGAGAGCAATTGTGTGTAGTTCAAGATAAGCACACATTACATCTATGCTGTCAGCGTTCCGAGTAACACATCCACCAAAAGCAGAACTGTGCGGCAGGTTGATTCCTCAAAGAATGTGTTTATTGGATACATTATATTGGCACAGCCAATGAAAACTAACTCTAAAAGTTCCCATGGTTTTAGCCTAATTAAAAGAACAAATGGTTCCTTCCCCAGAGGTCACTGATCACATTATCCAATGTAATTAGCTGGCAGGCTGCTTGGTCACTCCTCGCTTCCTTCAACTGCCACCTGTTAGGATGACCTTGGTTCCCACAAGAAAACTTTTTGTTTTGACTGTTAACCAGTCTATCTACTTCCGCCTCCCTTCCCCCTTTCAGAGTTCATGGCAACTAAGAGGCAGCAAAAGGTGGCTTCAGCCAGCTTCACTTCAGAGTTGGCATATGCTCTGCAAGCTTCACTGGCTGCTTCTGGGTTCAATTCAAGCTGCAGTCAAGACTTATAATGGCATAGGACCAGGTTACTTGAGGGATCACCTCTTCTTGGTTATATCTACCTGTCCCATTAGGATTAGCAAAAGACACATGTTATAGTTCTCTCTATGAAAAGGTTCAGTTAAAAGAAACTTTGTGCCATGGCCCTCACTCTGTGGAACATCTTGCCCCCTGGAACTTAGATTGACCTTAACCTTCTCATCCTATAGAAAAGCTTTAAGGACAGGGCTCCGCTACCACTCGCTATGAATTATCCACCCTTGTTCTATATGCCAATAATATAGGTGTTCAAGAGAAGGAGTTTTCCAGGACAAAAACTGTGGGAAGTCCCCCTCCCCGCCCTCCTTAGCAGAATGAAATATTTTGAGGAATATTTTTTTAAAAGGCAGAATATTATATTTCCCTAAATGAGAAATGGAGAAGCATGGATTTTTAGAGGCAGGAAGCAGCCCCCAAGTCTATTTTAATAGACCTCAGCAGATGCCAGCACTTAAGAGATAAATAGCTTATTAAAAGAAGAAGCCAACTATCTAGATGGCTCTATTCATAAGCAAAGGAAAAATCTGCTGGTTTTTATGGGGTTTTTTTTTACAGCTGTTACTGCTTTTACTACTGTTTGTGAGCTGCTCATTGCTTTAAAGTCACTGGAGACAAAACAAAGGGAAGAAATAGCTCATAAACAGACAGTCAGTCAGAAAGACAGACAAATAAATGCTCAGTACTCCAAGCTTTTCCTTACGTAATTTTCCAATGTAAAGGGAATGATGTGACTCAAATCTGATGTCGAGAGTATTTTTATAAAACTGGAACCTCTCATCCACCTTGTTTCTAGGTTCTGGTTATATTCTTTCTATAATTCTTCACTGTTTACTTCTGAAATTTCAAAAAAATATATATCTTATTTTCTTTGCCAAATTTTATTTGGTACTTCTATTGGAAGAGCTGGAAATGAAACATTTAAATCTTGAAAAAGCCATCATTTTAACTGCCACAATTCAACTCAGAATATTTAAATATTTTTATCCCACTGGGTCATTTCTTTCTCTTATTTTCCCATATTGGGAATCGCACAGAATCATAGTTGCTAATTCTAATCAAGGCATTTGGTAATATTATTACATTTACCACATTGAAAAAGAAGTTATCAGTCTTAAAACTTTTGTTTTTACCTTTCCTACAAAATCAAGTTACCAACATGGAAACACCAACTATCTTATTCTGTGTGTTCTGTGTTATTCTGTGTATTCTTTTTTGGCTCTTATTCCCAATAATTTCTTTCCTCTCTTCCCCCCACCCTCGCCACTTACTCTCTCACCCTGTTTAGACCATTTGTGAACCAGATGCACAGAGGATGGATGAGGATCTGTATCTGGTCTAATTTTGGGGACTCTACCTTCAGTCTTAGCACCTTCCTTCAGGGCTTGCCTTGTCTTTAACTTCCTGTTATACATGGCCTTTCTCTGTGTTTTGTCTGAATAGAATAGAATAGAATAGAATAGAATAGAATAGAATAGAATAGAATAGAATAGAATAGAATAGAATAGAATAGAATAGAATAGAATTCTTTATTGGCTAAGTGTGATTGGACACACAAGGAATTTGTCTTCAGTGCATAAGTTCTCAGTGTACATAAAAACTATAAGTGATAAATTATCATCATAGTCATCAGAAAAATGCATTTCTCATAAATTGTAAGATACAACACTTAGTGATAGTCATAGGATACCAAATAAGCAATCAACATAAATCATACTAGGAAACGAAATAACACAGTATCAATCGGAAAGATACAAGCAACAAAGTTATAGTCATAAGCAGAAAAGGAGATAGGTAATAGGAATGATGAGAAGAATAATAGTAATGCAGCCTTAATGAATGGTTTGACAGTGTTATGGGAATTAGCACTTACCCCCCAAGAAGAATGAAATATTTTGGGAAATATTAAAAAGGCAGAATATTATATTTCCCTAAATGAGAAATGGAGAAACATATTTATTAGAGGCAAGAAGCAGCCCCCCAAGTCTTTCTTAATAGCCCACAGCAGATGCCAGTACTTAACAGCTTATTGAAAGAACAACCCAACTATTTAGATGCCTCTATTCATAAGCAAAGCAATTACTGCAGGCATAAATCCATTCGAGACAGGATATTTCAAAACTGCTTGCAGCAAAGTTTGACAGCTAACAAAGGCAGAGCGATAGGATTAGAAGCAGCTCCTCACCCAAGATCCAACACAGGACAAAAGTCATTAGGCACAATAGGAATTCCCTAACATCCTTTCAGAAGACAAGCCCCTTCATTGAGCCATCTCAGAGTAGTCCAAACTTCACCAGGGAGCTCAGATAAAGAATAAGCCAGAGGTTGACCAGATTAGCTCAGACAAGCATCTAGGATTTGCATTTCCTCTTTTGCCTATAGAACCAGCTATGATCCCTACATAACCCCTACATGACCCCATAGGAATCTGACAACAGCCAATAGAAAATTAAAGGACATGTTCTTGCACAGGAACAGGAAGCTCAAATACAAAGCCCAAAGAAGATGTAAAACCCCACCTACTCTCAACTCCATTTTATCAGCTGCCCAGAATCACGTGTGGTTCTGCTTCATTTATAAACCATCTTTCCAATCAGCCTCCATGTTTCCAGTGTCTTTCTTCCAGCTTGGAACTGAACCAGATGGATATTTCTTTCAACAAAACTAATGACAATTCTTACTCAGTACTGCCATAGCAGATGACACTGGGATTCAAACCTAAACTTTTACGAGCTAAGGAATTAAAGCTTGAACTATGGTCAAATGTCATTTAAACTCAGTCTTTCTGCAACTTCCTATTCAAATATAACTTCATAAAAGCAGTAATGTGAGATATAGCACTTTGCAGCATACTGGATTCCAAGACAAAAATTTGTATCTGAGTGTGTGGGACATGAGTATATCACATTTCTCTGTATCTCTTTAAAGCAGCCACGACTTTTTGCAAGTTCAGGAAAAAACACTCGTGATTTATTTTCAGAGTTTGTCTCCATGTTGTTTATTATCTGTATTAAGTCATTCTGGAAGGTTGTTTGGGACCTGGTGTTAACCAATACATAAATGGCATCCATCTCCATCTTTCTTTTTCATTTCATTCCAGGTAAGTTTGGCTGAACCTCTGTTTCATTATCAGAAGAAGGGAATGAAGAAGGGTAGCATTCTCCTTGGAATTTTTTAAAAGGCACTGATCAAATATTTATAAAAACTAGACACAAGGTTCAGCTCAGATAAATTACATAAAAATTATTTATCAGGATGTAGCCCTTGTTTCCTCCCAAAGCAATTCTCACAAGATTCTGAGAGGCTTAAAACACAGGGATTGTCCAAGACCATTAAGAAAAGTTGATGAATGAGTAACTATTTGAAGGCTTTGCTCATCTCCATTACTTATCCAGAACTCAGCATTTTGTCTGTATAAAGAGTTCCTATTGTATTTATTACTGTATTTAAGTTTATATTCTCTCTCTCTCACACACACACACACAAAGTAAATATCACCACTCTTAGCCTATTAAAACAGCACAGATGGCAGGTTCAGTAACTTTACCTTGTAAAAATATACAGCATGAATTCAAAACTCTTTATTAAAAATAAATAAGCAAATACACTGGGAATATTCCTTGGACTTTATCTAATATTTATGCTACTCTATTTTCTTTTGTGAAATTCTTTTGACTACAATCAGTCGGTACTTATGTTCTGAATATTAAGCAAATAGTGCAAACTCATCAATTACGTATCATCATAGCTCAATGGAAGGTTTGCAAAATATGCCTAGGTGTTCTTCTTACAGCATGTTCATATTGCTGACAATAGATGTATATAATTGGACTCCTGATAACAAGAGTAAATAAAAAATAAGTATAGCTCACCATTGCACACATAATTAGAAAGTAGCCAGGTGAATTTCCATTGGTTTAATCCATTGGTGAAATCCAAATTTTTTTACTACCGGTTCTGTGGGTGTGGCTTGGTGGGCATGGTGTGGCTTGGTGGGTGTGGCAGGGGAAGGATACTGCAAAATCCCCATTCCCTCCCCACTCCGGGGCCAGCCAGAGGTTGTATTTGCCAGTTCTCGGAACTCCTAAAAATTTCCGCTACCAGTTCTCCAGAATCTGTCAGAACCTGCTGGATTTCACCCCTAGTTTAATCTCATTTCACCTCTGAGGCTTTATCGCCATTTGGCCTACTTTCTTTTATTCTTTCCAATATGATAACAACTTAATTGGCAGAATTAAAGAATCAAATAGATTTCTATCAGTATGTAGGTCATTATCACATTTTATATTATGTTATCTGCCAACTAGTGTAAAATCAGTTGGGGATGGTCAAAAGAAAGGGAAAATAGGATTGCAAAGAAGCAATTTGGCCATTGGTTGCAGAAACCCTAGAAGGGGTTTCATTCCTCAGAATGGATATCAAGGGAAGGCATTTATAGAGTTGGAAAGGAACTGGAAAGTGAAGGTTCAAGGAAGTGGCATTGTAGAATCATGTTCTCTTCTCTATGGTCTAACTCCACCTTTTCCTTTCCCTTGACAAACATTTGCACATTGCTGATTCTTTAATGTATTTAAAGAAGGGAATGCAAACTTCCAATTTTGCCTACAACTGATCGATTAGGGAGGAGGGGGAAAGCCAAGCTTTAATTTGGAAGATGGGGTTTGAGGAAATTTTATGGATAATTTCTGAAGTGGCCCTGGGAGGCAAGGATAAGTTGTACAGATATGTATTACCTTCTCTGAAACCCGAAGGGCTGACCAATAGATGTATTGCCTCCAAAGAGATACTCTGAAGCATGTCATAATTTATCCTTAAAAAAGAAAGAAGGGAAATTACCACTAGATGATATATGTTCCAATTTTCCACACGTAGGACCCATCTTGTAAAGCAGGGGTCTCCAACCTTGGCAACTTTAAGACTTGTGGACTTCGACTCCCAGAATTCCTCAGCCAGCTTTGTAAAGCTGGCTGAGGAATTCTGGGAGTTGAAGTCCACAAGTCTTAAAGTTGCCAAGGTTGGAGACCCCTTTTGTAAAGGACTTTGAGAATGACCTTGGAAGACTGGGGGATGGGGGAAAAGCTTCCTAGGGCAAATCAGACAGAAAGGGAAGGAGCCTACAACTGAGTAACAGGCAGAGACAGAGACTTAGAAGGGACCCTCCCTAACTTCTCGGACTGTAAAAGAGACAGTGGGAAATTTGTACTTTCAGATCTGTAACATTCTGCTGATGTAGCTTTACTATAAAGTAGAATTAGCTCATCTCGTCGCATTTCCTGTCCAGTCTACTTGGGAGGCTGACACGTCTAAAGTAAATTCCAACTCACATTTAACTCCTGCTAAATGTTATGCCTATTTACAAGTTGGATTTACTTACGTGTTGAGAAATAATACAATTTAGCAAAACCTGCCTGAAGTTACAAATCACACATAATGCAATATTTGCTTTTTAAATGTCATGTTTAAGGAAGCCTTTATGGCAGAGCATGGTGGTTGAATCCAATATCTGGTGAAGGCTTGGGAACCAGGATAAAGGAATAGGTGTGGCAAGTTATTCTCATGCTAAAGAGCCACTGTTCTTTGGATTTGGATATGTTCCCTCATAACCACACATTCTTATATAATTAAATATCCAGAACAATTATTTATTTTTCTGGCAATTCACATGCAGTCTTTATTATTTCAGGTCTGACATTCTGAAAGGAAACAGATTAACCTTTGATTACCTGCTCTATATCCAAGGGATGTTTTCTCTTTGTCTCTCCTGCTTCTGTTACACTCTGACCACAAAAAGAAATGCAGTAGCAAGGTGTAAGAAAATTTAATTTTCTTTTCCCTGCCAGAATTAAATGCTGTACTGAATAATAATTAAGGAGGAAATAAAAGTTGCAATTCTTCAGAGTTCAATCCTGTCCAGGTGAATTCAGAAGCATGTTCTTTTGGATTTATTAAACCTTAAAAAACTTAGGAACCCATCTATTTAAAGGATAATATCCTTTATTCATATAATTTTACATAAATATATAATACAGTAGCATCCAAGCTCTTACTGAATGCCCTTAAGAGTTGTTATGTTGCAATACAGTAGTTGAAAGATCTCCATAACCATGTCCTTCCTCTTTCTATTGCAATTTGTAATGAATTCCCAATGTCTGGACATTTGTACAGAATTAAAGGTCTTTCAATTTAAATGTGCCCCTGACTGGATTTATAATTGGTTTATGAGGTTAAATCAGCTTTTCAAATATTATCTATGGTACAAATTGCATCTTGATCACATTCTTGTTTGCACACTGATTTGCAAAACTGCAGCCCTGAAAACTGTCTTATTAAATTAATAACTAACATAGGGTCACAGCCTAAAGAAGTAATTGTTTCAGACAATGGCTCTGAAAATAGGGAAGGGGATACAAATTTCCAATTGAACAAGATTATTAAATCTTTGGGGAGGCTGGGCAGGAGATATTCCAGGCTCATTTTATCCATTACAATTCTGAGGGAAACTACCATAACATAGGTCAAACTCTTTGCCATCCAATCTAGCCGAAGTATTTGCATGTGGGGTCAAAGAAAGCCAAATAAGTGGTTGCAAGTATATGATTGAAACCCCCACCCCTCTTTATTTAACATCTGTCACATACAGGTGAAAAAGGAGTGGGACTTTGGTCATGTAACCATTTGATTTTTTTCAAATGGTCATCTGATTTTTGTTTTTAAAAATCAACAGCTTAATCAATTGACAGTTTAATCAGTCCTTACCATGAAGTCCCTTGTAATCCCAATTTCTCTCTTTTGAGTAACATAGCTGTTCAGGCTATTTTGGGACAAGGCATACTGTCTTCCATCTTGGATCTTTTTACTATGAATTTACTATGTGATCAAACAGGAGGCCTTCTGCAATTTCAGAGAATAGAGTAGAGTAGAGTAGAGTAGAGTAGAGTAGAGTAGAGTAGAATAGGACAGGACAGGACAGGACAGGACAGGACAGGACAGGACAGGACAGGACAGGACAGGACAGAACAGAACAGAACAGAACAGAATAGAACAACAGGACAGAACAGAACATAACTGGAAGGGACCTTGGAGGTCTTTTAGTCCAGCGCCCTGCTCAAGCAGGAGGACCTATACCATTTCAGACAAGTGATTGTCTAGTCTCTTCTTAAAAACCTCCAGTAATGGAGCGCCCACGATTTCTGAAGGCAAGCTGTTCCACTGGTTAATTGTCCTCACTGTTAGGAAGTGTCTCCTTAATTCCAGATTGCTTCTCTCTTTGGTTAGTTTCCAACCATTGTTTCTTGTCCTGCCCTCTGGTGCTTTGGAGAATAATTTGACCCCCTCTTCTTTGTGGCAGCCCCTCAAATACTGGGATACTGCTATCATGTCACTTTCAATTCTTCTTTTCTTTAGACTAGCCAAACCCAAAACCCTGCAGCCGTTCTTTATATGTCTTAGTCTCTAGGGCCTTTGATCATCTTAGTTACTCTTCTTTGAACTTTTTCCACAGTCTCAACATCTTTTTTGTAATATGGTGGCCAAAATTGATTGCAGTATTCCAGGTGTTTGATGCATGTCTAGATTCAGTAATCTCTGCAAATTTAGTTTGCATAAATTTTCTTTCATAATATATTGTTTCCATTCATTCAGAAGGGACTAAGGAATATGGTCCACATCAAATATCTCTATTCTTTTGTAATTCCAAACTAGGAGAATTAGCCCTGACTCCTAGGACCAGCAGTGAATATGTAATTCTTTGATATTTGAGGTGTGTTCACTCAGGTTCTTTTCTCTCTATTTTTTTCTTCTTTACTTTACTTAGGAATCTCTTTTCTGTGCTAGACATTAGGTGATAGGCAACAGATTTGAACTTCGACTGAACGAGGCTGGTTCAAAGAAATTTGGAAGAAATTTAAGGGGAGAGGTTGCTCTCTGAAGTTTTGTTGTTGATGCAGAGAATTGGAGGGACATAGACCGTATGTGTGCCAAATGGATTTGATAACACTTCTCCACAAGCTCTCAGTGTAAGGAAAGCAGCACAGGAATGGAGAAGGGAGGGAGGATTGTAATATTAGTGAATGGTTTTATTATGGGTCTGGATTCACAGTGATTTGGAGAGAGATGCTGAAGTAATATGTTTTAGGCATTCTATTCTGGTCTTTAGAGCTCTTACTTGTGCTCTGCCTCAGCTAGGAGAAAAATGGTAGGGTGTTGTTTTTTTTCTCTCTCTCTTTTCAACAAACTCTGTGAAACCTGAGAAGAAAAACTTCTGCATTCGTTTGCAACAGGTTTGGTATTTAAATCTTTCCATTTCTGCCACTGCTTGTTCCATATCCATCATCCATTCCTGTCACTTGTGTTTTCAGAGACTTGGTGTCAACTGATTACCTTCAGAAGCCCTTAAGCTAGTTTTCATTCATCTTAATTTCCTGCTTGCTGCTAAGAGTGGAGAAGTGAAATGAACCCTACTCTCTTTAGAAAGTATCACTTCAGTGGTGGGTTGCCTCCAGTTCGCACCGGTTCTATAGAACTGGTAGTAAAACCGGTGGGAGGCTCCGCCCACTGACCCTGACATCATCAAAACGCTTCTGCGCATGCATAGAAGAGCATGCACGTGGCCCCATTGCGAACCGGTAGTAAAGGTAAGTAGAACCCACCCCTGTATCACTTCTACGAAACTGACCGTACATATCCTTCTGGAAATCTACAGGACAATTGTCTTGGACCACTCCATAATTTCATATAATTTATGTAACATTTTCTGGGTGTGCAGCACATGTCAAGGCATGCATTTTTGGATGTCCCCTGATCCCATTGCGAACCAGTAGTAAAGGTAAGTAGAACCCACCCCTGAAACAGGCTGAAAAATGGCTTCTATCCCAGGGCAATAACCATATTGAATTCTACAGTAGAGTGCAATATTGGATTTTCAATTTCAGTTATATAGAATGTAAAGGATGTGTGTTTGTGTTTTTATTTTTATAGTTATAATGTACACTGAAGACAGCATTTGATTTCGTTGTACCATGTGCAATGACAATAAAGTAAGCTATAACTATAAGTGACATCCTATTGTAATATCAAAAGACGATATATGTCAGTCTTGGTGCTCTGAAGACTATCTGATCTCCCACTATAACTTTATTTTATTTATTTATTTATTTATTGGTTCAATTTATATGCCGCCCTTCTCCAGAGACTCAGAGTGGTTTACAATGCATTAAGCAATAGCTTTAAATTATAATCCTATAAAAAAGCTTTCTCCCAAACTAGTTCCCCCAGTTCAATGTGTTAACCTGGTCTCTTACAATATTTCACTGAAACCAATAGCAGGATTTTTCACTAACTGAAGAAGAAATGGGTCTATCTTTCTCATAATAGGCCTCCTATTTTCACCTCTTTTTTTTTTATTATTTCACAGGAATGGACTTTCCCATCTTATAAAGATACACACCCAGAGGCTGGAAGGAAGGTGGTTTCAACTGTTGTATTTTCCACAACAATAATTGTGAAAAAAACAATAATTGCTTAACGCAAAAGCAATAATTGCTTAATGCATTGTAAGCTGCCCTGAGTCTCCAGAGAAGGGCAGCATATAAATAAAATTAAAAAAAATAAATAAACAAGAAGGTGAATTATATAGGTACTTGGTACTTGGTCAACCTTAACAATGAATAATTGGAAGTTTGCCTTAAATTGGGAAAAAGCATGTATGTATGTGTGTGTAATGTGTGTAATATGTGTGTGTGTGTGTGTGTGTATACACACACACATATACATATCCCAGAAGAAGGCAACGATGAGTCCTTTCTGACATATTTTTACACACACACACATATACACATACATACATCACACATTGCTCCTAGAAGCACGAAGCCGAAAACACCAGCCTGAAGATGACGAATGAGACTTCGTTGAAACGTCACCAAGACACTTCCAATTTTACGCGGGAGAAAACCCGAATAACCAAAGACCTACATACAAACACCCACGAAAACCTCAGAAATATATATATATATATATATATATATATATATATATATATATATATA
>WNWU01013616.1:4346277-4382714 GCA_012654045.1 Ptyas mucosa
ATATATATATATATATATATATATATATATATATATATATATATATACACACACACACACACACACACGTGTGTGTGTGTTTTTTTTCATATTCATATTCATATCCATCTCTCAGAAGAAGACAATGATGAGTCCTTTCTGATTTCAGTTACAAGGAATTAATTTGACTCACTAGAAGGCCCATCGTCCTTTACAGTAGACCAGGGGTGAGCAACCTGCGGCTTTGGAGCCGTACGTGGCTCTTTCACCCCTCTGCTGTGGCTCCCTGTCACTCAAAATATGCGTCACAACCGCCAATGTGCGACACCCGCCAGCATGCAATTTATTGAGCTTTTCAACCCCCCGGTAGGCCAACCATGGATAAATCCAAGAAAGGAAAAGTTTCAGAAGAAAACAAAGTTTAATGCAGCTACATATGCTAGTTTTGTGGCCACTCAAGAAATAGTCAGGCACGGGAAGGGTTTTATGGCTCCTGGTGTTTTCTTTTCTGTGGGAAACGGGTCCAAATGGCTCTTTGAGTGTTTAAGGTTGCAAACCCCTGCAATAGACTCATAAAAGTAAAGACTTATTCTTCCCATTTGTTTCAATATGTCTTCTCTAATTATAACCAAGGTTGGATCAAATGGTATCCCCCAGTATATCATCTTTATCTTCTACCAGTAAACCTCTAGGTATTTTAAATGTTAAGTATAATTACTCTTTTTACACTGTCCTTGGATCCTCTTAATTTTAAGTACCAATATAAAGCTGTGTCTTTGGGAAACTTTACAGCTTTGCCAGGCTACATTCACATGATAGCTTCCTTTCTGCTTCCCTGCCTGCCTGGCTTCTTGCTTGAATCAATCTAAAATTCTGCTAGGAAAGTACTATAGCTTCTCAGTGCCTTAGGCACAGCTCAGTGAAATGTACTAAGAGAGGGTCTATAGCACAGATAGTTCTAATGGTTTGATAGTGATACCTGTTCCCCACGTAGTTGTTTAGTTCATACCAATAATTCTGATTTAATAACCTGAAACCTTCCTAGAGCTGTTCAGAGTACCTTCAAGGACATCCTGTACATTGCAAGTAAGCCTATGTGAGGCAGAGAAGGAAGGTTTTCTCATTGCTTTGACATGCAGGCTACACTTTTGGATTTTTTAATATTTTTTATCTTCCTTTATTACTTTCATAAATAACTCAAGGTGGAGACCATACGTAATACTTCTTCCTCCTCCTATTTTCTCCAGAGCAACAACTCTGTGAAGTGAGTTGGACTGAGAAAAAGTGACAGGCCCAAAGTCATCCAACCAGCTTTCATACCTGAGAGGGGACTAGAACTCACAGTTTCTTGGTTTCTAGCTGTTGTCTTAATCAGTGTACCAAACTGGCTCAAAATAGGAACAATGCTCACGTATTTGCTCTGTCTGGGATTAGAATGGCTGCTGGAATTATATAAAATTGTGAAGCAGCAGAGAATAGAAGCATAGAAGCAGTGGTGGGATTCTACTGGTTCAGACCAGTTCGGGCGAACCATTAGATCTGACTTTCAGCCGTGAGTGAACCGGTTCTCTCTTTCTTTGAAGTGGGCCCGCCCTCCCACCCCTGTGTTATACTCACCTATATTTCTGCTTCCAAAGCCCAGCTGATCGGGGGTGGCAGAGTGGATTGCCGCTCATCAGCTGTTTTCCTTGCTCTCAGCAATGCAGTTCAATTTTCTGCAAACTGCGCACATGCGCGCAGCACTCAGCCTACCGGTTGTTAAACCGGTAGGATCCCACCACTGCATAGAAGCATAGCCAGCTGAACGAACAGGCTGAAAAATAGCTTTTATCTGTGGGCTGTCAGACTTCTGAACGCAACAAAACACCACAATTAGGTTTAATGTGATAGACTTGCAGGGCCAATGCAACATGCAACACGTTCATACCGATGTAATATAATATAATGCTACATACATATAGGTATATGGTAATGTGTGTTAGTTATTACTTATTTGGGTTTAGGGATTCTATTTCTTTCATTTATTGAGTTATTGAGATGTATTTTGTGTTTCAAGGGAGGCTCATTCAATTTCATAGTACACATGTTGTGCATTGACAATAAAGCAGAGGTGGGTTTCAGCAGGTTCTGACTAGTTCTGGAGAACCAGTAGCGGAAATTTTGAGTAGTTCGGAGAACCGGTAGTAAAAATTCTGACTGGCCCCGCCCCCATCTATTCTCTGCCTCCCAAGTCCCAGTTGATCGGGAGGAAATGGGGGTTTTGCAGTAACCTTCCCCTGGATTGGGGAGGGAATGGAGATTTTACAGTATCCTTCCCCTGCCACACCCACCAAGCCACACCCACCAAGCCATGCCACACCCACCAAGCACACCCACAGAACCCGTAGTAAAAAATTTTGAAACCCACCACTGCAATAAAGGTTTGTTTTGATTTGGAAAAAAAAAATACAGCTGCCAATTTTACCAAAATTTGCAACCAATTAATTATGCTCTCCCCCAAGTATTAATTGCTAACTGCTCAGGCCGTTTGCCAAATAGAAAGGGGAGGGCTTGATTAATTGGCTGCAATTTTTTTTCTTCTTCAATCCCACCTCATTCCTTCTTCACTTCCATTCCCCAAACCTCTCATCCATCAGTTTCACTCACCCATGGCCTGATATTCTCATTTTATGTTTCATCACTCATCTGCTGAATGATTGACTGCTACCTGTGGGAGGAATAAAATAATATAATCTGACAAAATAACATCCTGGGCAGTGAAACTACATATTCCATATAAGGAACAGAGCTTGTGACGTTTGAAGACCTAGAATCGCCCTGCATCTATTACAACAGTGTGGTTCATAATATAGTTTAGTTGCAAAAATCTAATACGACAGAAAAGAGTAGCAAAGACCTCCAGCAGATATCCAAGAGGCCCTTGAATTGGCAGCAATAATTGTATAGTTCTAGAAATCATAGATAAGATGTCCCAAAGGTGCTTTTCAAAAGGCAACTGGATTTTCTTGGGTTTTTTCTTTGGAAATGTTTTCGTTCTCATCCAAGAAGCTTCTTCCGAATGGATGAAATATTTTTTAAAGAAAATTCCAGGAAAGTCCAGTTGCCTTTTGAAAAGCACCTTTGGGACAACCATGACCTGGGGAATGATTGAGAACCTTCTGAGATAAATAGACAAGATGTTTTGACCAATAAACGGTTGTTGAAAGCACTTTTGAAGACTGCAAGCAAGATATTTAGTTGGTGTACTGCACTATGAATGTTTTAATTAATCAGTTGAATTTATGATGTTACACGAGATAAATGAGACAAAATGTGATATATATATTTTTGTTTCTGTTCAGGGTCCTTGTGAGTCAGCCATGTCATTTTACAAGATGTGTGATTGCATTCGCTTTCTGATTTTCAGTCTCTCCTCGCTCTCGCCTCAGCCGCTCAGTGAGTATCCTCAGGCCTGAATGGACTGTTCAAGTTGTTATCCTTACCCTCGTTCAGACTTTTCTTCTGAAGTAGTCTTAAATTTTTGCAAACTTTTCTTTTAAATGTTTTTTCCTTGTATTCCCTGAGTTGCATTATGAAAACCCACAGTTATGGTTTGTGCATGGATAGGATTCTTTTGCATCAATACATCAATATTGACATCCAGAGGATTTCATTTGCTATTATTACATGCAAGTAAGCATTGCAGCACTTCTCAGAGCTCTAACTAGCCAGTCCTGTCGCATAAATTCTTCTTTCACTTTCAGCCATTATTCCATGCACAGTGAGCATACTTTGTCCTTATAAAGGTATTTTGGAGCTCCTTCCTTTGGATTTCTCTCCAAAATTTCATCTACTTCTTCAAACATGGTGGTTCTTTCAATATCTTGATATCTCACAGTAGCTTCCTAACTACCTTCTTTTAGCATTAGCTCAGCAGGTTAACTTGCTGTACATGTATGTGTTTTTCTGTGATACTAGCCAAAGACACATAGTTACATCATGTTCATTTTGACTGCATTACTGCTGCCTTCTCCTCCTTCTCTTCCTCTGGATGGAAAACAAAATGACTTCTGTCTGGTGTCCAGACCTAGTAGAAAAGTACTTCTTGTAAAGTATTAGGACCAGGGGTGAAATCCAGCAGGTTCTGACAGGTTCTAAAGAACTGGTAGCGGAATTTTTGAATAGTTCAGAGAACTGGCAAATACCACCTCTGGCTGGTCCCAGAGTGGGGTGGTAATGGGGATTTTGCAATCTCCTTCATCTGGAGTGGGGTGCAAATGGAGATTTTGCAGTCTCCTTCCCCTGCCACGCCCACTGAGCCACACCCACCAAGCCTCACCACACCCACCAAGCCACACCCACAGAACTGGTAGTGAAAAAACAATGGATTTCACCACTGGTCCATTTTAATTTTGAACAATCAGTAAGCAACCAGTCATAAGATGAGAGCTACCTGTATAAGGAAATTTATGCAATGTATCTAATGATTTGCTTTTAAAAACAATACATGGGGCTTTTCCTGAATATAGGTATTTTTGCATATAACTTTGTCAAAAGTATAGATTTTCCATCAATATACCTCACTATGATATTCCCTTGATATAACTAATTTTTTTTGGTATTTCATGTTTTGAGTTGGAAAATCTTTCAGGAGTAGCAGTTGTAGGTTGATAGCTGGACTACCAACGTAATTTTAATTGGGTGTTTAAAATTTTAGGGTTTTAAAGTGAGCCAAAATTATTTTAAAATTTTAAATTATTTTAATTGATGTCTTGTGCTTTTAATAGGCTGTACACCGCCCTGAGTCCTTCCGGAGAAGGGTGGTATAGAAATAAAATTGTTGTTATTGTTATTGTCATTGTCATTGTCATTGTCATTGTCATTGTCATTGTTAATTGAAAATCCTTCTGAGCTTTTCAGATAATTCCTACAACATATGGAATGACAACATTGCATTATTTGTTGTTCTCTTCTTTGTCTGTTGTTGAGGAGCTCCTGCTGGAACTTGTTCTGGATTTGGTGAAGGTCCTATTGAGATAGCCACAAGTTCTGAGGGCTTCCTTGATGTGATGGTGAGTTTGGTGGCAACCAACCTCTTGTCTGCATCTGTATTTGATTTGCCAACTTCAATTCTTCCTAGGTAAGACTCTGTGCTACTTTTTTCTGAATATAATATTATGAGGCACTTTATGTGTGGCTGCCTTTTAAAGAAACACCAAAACTGCAGTAGGTCCAAAAATGAGGTAATCTAATGCTTCTTTGGAGGAATGTTTGATTTGCCCTGGATTAGTTGAATTTGCTTTTTTCTGATCAAAATTCCAAACAGCTTGCTTAAACTGATGAACCTTTTTATAGCTTGGATTATTAGTATAATAATTATTAATTAAACTTGTAATCTGCCTGACTTTCAATGACTTTGTCTCTTGCCGGCCTAAATTATGGACTTTTCCATTTTTGTGTTTTTCTTCCATAAATCTATGATGAAATTTGCCTAGAAGGAAAAGTCTTGGAAGCAACTTGGCCCAAGGTCTTCTTGATCATGGGACCAATATTGTGCAATAATGCCTGGTTTGGAATTCATGTATGCATGTATGAATATTGTTTTATTGTTTAATTTAATGCTATTTTATGAAAACTTGTAATTAGTTAATGCTGTTTATGTCATTTTGTAATCTCCCATGGGCTGACTTGCTGGAAAGGTGAGGATATAAATTAGATTGAGTGACAAATTTGACAGTTTGAGAAAGCGAAAGGAACAGAAAAGATTTCACCATGGATTCTTCACCCTCAGGACAATTGCAAATCTTTCTCATATTATTGTTGTTTGGCTCAGGTGACAAACTTGGTGGTCCAAATACTAGGATATGCAAGGCTATAACACTGTCCATGGTGCCACAGTGGGCAAAAATATGCCTGCCCATGCAATACAATGCCAATGACCTCATCATTTATGAACACTAACAAAACTAGAGTTGGAACCCAAAACATATTTTGAGAATTCATCACCCCAAAGTTGGCAGAATTTCTGAGTTTCTGAAGGGGCAAGAGAAATTCTTCAACCCTAAAGGGGGACAGTAACATATTTCCTGCAAGAAGGCCATAGCAGGAGTTCCTGCATGAGATTTTCCTTGGGAATTTATTTGAAGTGTGCAGATTGATGGAGACATGATAGCACGATGAATGACAAATTTTTTACTACCACATCTTGCCACTTTAGAACTTAAAAATACAGGAAGACTACCATACCCTATGAAGAATTCTGTGCCCAGCACTAAATGAATTGGCAAATATTTTTGTTTTTATCGAGGACCCAATAATTGCAGTGATTGCTTCTCCTAATGCTTCTGGCTCCTTGTTGCTTTCCATTACCAAAGGAGTGTGCCATTATTAGTCTAGGACAGTGTTTCTCAACCACAGCAAATTTAAGATGTGTGGACTTCAAATCCCAGAATTCCCCAGCCAGCATCATTTGCTGAGGAATTCTGGGAGTTGAAGTCCACACATTTTAAAATCGGAAAGGTTGAGAAACACTGGTCTAGGACAAACCCATGGCTATGTGTTCCAAACATCATTGTTGTAACACTTTAGTTGGCCACTGGGAATTCAATGCATTTTCTCAAATCTACTGAGAAAATGTTATTAAGTGTAAAGAAGCTAGTGACGAATAGGCTTTTTATAGCCATCGGATGAGATGGAAGCTGTAGGACTAAATATTTTGCAGAACATTGAGGACTGAAACAAAGCAGGGACTAACTTACTGGAAGTATTTTGTGCCAGCTGAGAATATCAAAAACCCTGCTTTTAGCTCCTTCAAATGACAGGGTTGATGAAATCTGTAAACCTATTGCTTACACCTGTTAATAGGTCTAAGCACCTGTTTGAAAAAAAGACATTCTCTAGAGTGCCCTTGTTGAAACATGTTGAGTATTCAACCCTCTTTGGATAAGATTGTTATCTTTTCATGGTGTTGCTACATTTGTATTACAAAGGCAACTAAATAATGTTGACTTGACAGGCAGGGGGAGTAAAGAGGGGATGGAGCAATGTGTACGAGATTCTTTTAAGATGGGAATGTAGTTGGTTTCGCCCACTATGTTTAAAAGTTTCTATTGACTTCTATCATGCTCCATGTAAATGTAGAACATACATACAGATGTGAATGCAGTGCTCTCAACTGGAATGCAATCCTGCAAATTGTGGATTATAGCCAAAGTTATTAAAGAATAAATAAACATTTAATTTTAGAAATACAACTAGCCCATGGTAAAATAATTTTGTAGCAGGTTCTTATTTTATTAATTCCAGAGATCACTCACACTTCTGTCACCTGGATATGAGATGATTGCGGTGTCTGAATATATGTGTATATGTGTGTTGTACAATATAAAGCTGCCACATATAGAACTTGGTTATATTTCAATTTTTGTCCTTACCATACAGTATTCATGTTATCCCCCATAACAGTGTCCTATGTGAAGAGATGAAGCAGAAATCTTCACATGGGCCGTTGGGAAGACTGGAGAATGAAGGAATGAGAAAAGGAAAGAATTAAATGGAGAACTTGAAAAGAGAAACATAATGCAACTTTTCTCATAGTATCAGACTCTGAGAATATCTAGTAAAACTAATTGACAGAACAATCCTTGGAAATTCTACACAACAACATAAGATGATGGCCATTACCTTAAATGACTTTAAAAGAACTAGGCAAATTATGCACAGAGGACCATCAATGACTACTACTCATACTGCTTGTATATTTCCAGAATCAGGAAGCAGATAAAGACTTTTGCTATTTTATTTTCCTACCTCTGGGGTTTCCATCCTGAAGAAATGGATGATTCACTGGTTATTTAATTAATTGAAAGTAATGATGGCAAGGAGGATGTCCCATGAGAGCATTTGGCCAAGGACATTGTCTCTTGTCAAACAAAATAAAATAAAATAGAGAGGTGCAAAGTTTTCCTAATACACATATTTTGATGTGAGAGATGGTTCCCTTGCTTATTTTTGAAATTAGTCATTCTTTAATATCATGTTCTTTTATAATATTTATAATATTTTCCTTTTACCAATTATAAAGAGAAAAAAATATTTTTATTCAGCCCAAATGCAAGACAGTATACTGTATATCCTGAACAAGTTCCTGAACAAGCTAAATCATACAAAACAGCAACAACAAATGATGGCTTAGACAGTTGCAACACCATATGCCAGAAAAGTAAATATTGAAGGATAACCTTGTGCCAGTGTAGAAATTGGGCTAGGAATTTCTTTCTGAAATGTAAACTGAATTAAAGTTTTTGTACTCTATAACTATCACTGATTTCTTCATACAACAAAAACATTTGAAGCAATGGACTTTTGCTACCAAAAGACTGCATGGTTAGAATTCACAATGAAGTTTAGTTGAGTTTGAGTTGAGTTAATAAACTCAAAAACTCAAACTCAACAATGAAAATGGCTTTAGCCATTGTTATTATTATTCCACCTTTCTTATTATTGCTCATTATGGAGACACATAGGTAAACCAATGTATTTTCTCATCCATTGTGATCATTATAATAGCAACGATCTGAGCTAGGTTTAACCAAGATATGATGATCAATAAAAACTTTGCTTGTTAATGGCTGTAAACCAACTTTAGTTTGTATATGGACTACTTGCCCAATTAATAGCAGTATATGTAAACAAAGTTTCCCATTATCATCCAGGCTTAAATATGTTACTGATTGCAATCAATCTATCAATTAAGTTTTGTATTTAAAGCAGGGCTCAAATCCAGCAGGTTCTGACAGGTTCTGGAGAACAGGTAGCGGAAATTTTGAGTAGTTTGGGGAACCAGTAGCGGAAATTTTGAGTAGTTTGGAGAACCGGCAAATACCACCTCTGACTGGCTCCAGAGTGGAATGGGAATGGAGATTTTGCAATATACTTTCCCCAGGAGTGGGGAGGGAATGGGGATTTTGCAGTACCCTTCCCCTGCCACGCCACCAAGCCACACTATGCCCACCAAGCCACACCCACAGAACCAGTAGTTTAAAAAAAAAAATTGGATTTCACCACTGATCTAAAGGCCTTCTTCACATGGTAATAAATATCACCTGCAGGTCAAGATAGTAGTGTAAGGTATCCTTAAATACTTCCTCTGTAGACTAAATAAATTTATTGGAACTGTCAAATCGAAAATGGCAAAACGGAGAAGATTTGGTTATAATGATGACATATACCTCTCTGTCTGAGATGAGAAAAATTAAACTGAATTTCATTTAGAATAGAAAGGAGGCAGAGTATAGAAAAAAACATAAATTCCCAAAGCCTGAAAGGACTTGTTCCATCAGTTCATCAAGGATTTTTTAAATATTATGTTGACTTTATTTTGGAAATGTCCATCTATCAATAAGGGTAGGCTGTCTGTCATCTAGTGCAGGGGTCACCAACCTTGGCAACTTTAAGACTTGTGGACTTCAACTCCCAGAGCAAAGCTGGCTGAGGAACTCTGGGAGTTGAAATCCACAAGTCTTAAAGTTGCCAAGGTTGGAGACCCCTGATCTAGTGGTCTATCTTCTTACTGATGCATTATAAAAAAAGACAACTAGTTTATCTCTATCAACTAAACTCTATGTCTGGAACACAGCAATAAATAATAATTTATTTATTATTATTTATTTATTATTTATGGCTAGGTGACTCAGCGGCTAAGACACTGAGCTTGTCGATCTGAAAGGTCAGCAGTTCGGCGGTTCGAATCCGTAGTATAGGTCTCCTGCGTGAGCAGGGGACTGGACTAGATGACCTCCAAGGTCCCTTCCAACTCTGTTATTCTGTATCTGTTTTAAGGGGCATGCATAAGTGCACCAGCGTGCCTACCGTCCCTGTCCTAATATTCCTTTTTACTTACTCTTTTCATGTATCCAAATGATGTTTATAGGTTTACCTGTTATCTTATATATGCTTGACAAATTATGTAACATATATATATATACCCACACTGAGTCCAATGAGACTAACCTTTAAGAGGGTGAGACAATCAGTTGGGTTGTTTTTCACAACTGCTCCTTCTATTCCCAATGCTGGCACATAATCGGCTATTCACTTTGTCAATCCATATCCTGATTCTCTGTTCCTAAGCACTGCAGTTCCCTCACTTCCCTGTAGCCCTGAGAGTAATAAAGACTAACAGATTTCACATGCCTTGAGGCTGTCATTGAACAATGCTGGAATAAATGGTAAATACTACTTGAAGAACAACTGAGGATGACTAGACAAGAGTAAGGCAAAGTCGTAGGTGCAGGGCAGAAAAAAGTGGCTGACACTGCATAATTTAGAGCATGGTGAGATATTTGTTGGGATAAAAGGCCCATGTCTCCTGTATATATTTAATTATTAACACATTAAATCTAGCTTCCAAGGATATCACAGCCTTGCTAGTTTCAATCTCCAGCATTTTCAATCAAGTATCTCTCCTTACAAGCATATCTTGTATGCATCTTATACATGCAAAGTGTACAAAACATGCATATCAGTGGTGAAATCCTCTGAAGTCTGCTACTGCTTCTGTGAGTCTGCTACTGAGTGTGCACTTCGCGTGCGCATGCGCACCTGAGGCACACCTGCGCAGCACTAAAAAAGGAACATTTTGAAGCCTTCCGAGTCTGCAAAGATAAGTAGAACAGCAGGGGGTGGAGGGAATCTGGTGTGCCACACGATTTAGATTAGCTAGAAAGCAGGAAATCCAACGATTCTAGCTAATATAAATCACGCGTCACAGCTGAGCATCGCCCAGCTAATCGTTGGAAATACCGGTTTGCCCAAACAGGTAGCATTTTTTAATACCAGTTCGGGAGAACCTATCCGAACTGGTAGCATTTCACCCCTGATGCATATGATAATCAAATTTTTCCTACATCCTCAGTTTATGATAGTCATGGACCCTGCCCATTAGGATTATAAATTGTGAAGGCCATAAAGTGGATCACCCATGTGACTAACCTGATGTGACAAACTTTTTGTGGCAGTTATTAAGCAAATGATGTGGTCATTAAGCAAACCAATTGTTCCCTATGGGCCAGTTTTGTCCAAACCAAAAATAGATGCTGGTTTCTGGCAAAAACATTGTAAAATGGGATTATATGACCACAAACATTGTAAACGACTATAAATATGGGCCACTTGCTGAGTGCCCAAAATGTGAACTCGTGACTGTGGGATGGGAGGCAACATTGGAACTCATAAATACCCCTGGGAAGGTCAATTGCAGGGGTGAAATCCAGCAGGTTCTGACAGGTTCTGGAGAACCGGTAGCAGAAATTTTGAGCAGTTCGGAGAACCGGCAAATTCCACCTCTGGCTGGCCCCAGAGTGGGGTGGGAATGGAGATTTTGCAGTCTGCTTCACCTGGAGTGGGATGGAAATTGAGATTTTGCAGCGTCCTTCCCCTGCCACGCCCACCAAGCCACACCCACAGAACCAGTAGTAAAAAAAATGGATTTCACCACTGGTCCATTTTAACTGAACAATCACTAAGCAACCAGTCGTAGGATGAGAGCTACCTGTATAAGGAAATTTATGCAATGTATCTAATGATTTGCTTTTAAAAACAATACATGGGACTTTTCCTGAATATAGGTATTTTTGCATATAACTTTGTCAAAAGTATAGATTTTCCATCAATATACCTCACTATGATATTCCCTTGATATAACTATTTTTTTTTTTTTGGTATTTCATGTTTTGAGTTGGAAAATCTTTCAGGAGTAGCAGTTGTAGGCCCCATAAATTGTGTACATCTGGGCATTGATGTATTTTGTTTTGACAGATCATGCTACTTTTAAAAATAAATAAATCTATGATAGATTTCTCTAACATCCCTAGTTTTTAAGAGTCATGAATAAGAGTGTGCTACAAATGCAGCTTTAGTATACATGCATCAATTCAACCATAAATCAATTGTATGGTTATGGAGAAAGAAAAGACACACCAAGTTAAGTAGAAGAAGAAGAAAAATACAGCGCACGTCATTGTACAAAACGGAAGATTATAAAACTTTTTTTGTGTTTTGACACCTACAGCATCAATTAGTCACCTCCTCTCAGGTTTAAAATTCCCATCTTATAAATCTCCTTCTTTTGGTAAACAGCCAAATATGAAACTATTTCTCCTTGTTCTTAATGCTATTTCATCACAAGTGGTTGTGGTGAGCAAAGTTCATGTTGCAGCACCAAAGTTAATTCCATCAGAGGGAAAAACAAAACAAAGCATTAAATAGTTGCTCAAGAACTAAGGAGCAGGTGTAACTTGCATAATTCAATTTCAGTTTTTTAAAATGATTCACTGTTTTCCTGTAAATCATTATTTGCATAATCCAAATGGACAGGCCAAAAATAAAGACGCAGATGGACAGTTTTTACGTATTACGATGGGATCTGCAGTCCTATTATCTAAGATACTATTTTCCATCTGTCCCATTTTACAACCAACCATGTTCCTTTCAGTTAATTCCAAAATATCCTTTTCCTGTTCTCAAGAGTCTCACTGGCAGTTCAAGACTTCTAAACGTATTGCTTGAGCTGTGTGGGGAATTATGCTCTCTGCTATGTTCCCTCAAATACTGTTTAATTTCTGCAAATTGTCAGGCTTCTCCAGGTCTACAGCTACAGTCATGTTCCGATGGCTGTTGCTAATTCAACTGCAAAAATAAAAAATAAAAATTCACAGTATGAGAAGGAATTTAGTCAATTCAAGTAATTTAACAACCGGTTCTTTGCCCTAATGATTTCTTCTAACAACCAGTTTGCCAAACCGCTCAGAAGGTTAACAATCGGTTCTCCCAAAGTGGTGTGAACTGGCTGAATCCCACCACTGAATTTAGTGTAGAAAGGATTACAAATTATTGTGCTTTATGATTTACTTTCATAAAATTTATATTCTCATAAAAGAGATTGAGAGATAGTGACTACGATTGTTAACTGGTGAGATTCAAGACTGAATGTAGTTTTAAACTGGGATCTCCCCAGTGCTATTTTAACATTCTGAACATTATTGTACATCTATCATCGCTCTCTCTCTCTCTCTCTCTCTCTCTCTCTCTCTCTCTCTCTCTCTCTCTCTCTTATATCTATTTGTAATCTTCAATTAGGTGAAATTGGAGGTATAGAGCAACAATTGTTAACCAGGGCATACAAAACCTATGCCAGACCAATTCTCAAATACAGCTCATCTGCCTGGAACCCACACTGTATATCGGACATTAACACAATTGAGTGGGTTCAGAGGTATTTCTCGAGAAAAGTACTCCACTCCTCTACTCACAATAGAATTCCCTATGCCTCCAGGCTTGAAATTTTGGGCTTGGACAACCTGGAACTGCGCCGCCTGATGTCCTATCTAAGCATAGTTCACAAAATTGTCTGCTATAACATACTGCCTGTCAACGCCTTCTTCAGCTTCAACTACAATAATACATGGACAAACAATTGATACAAACTTAAGGTAAACCACTCCAAACTCGATTGCAGAAAATATGACTTCAGCAACAGAGTGGTCAATGCCTGGAACGCTCTACCTGACTCTGTTGTTACATCCTCAAACCCCCATAGCTTCAACCTTAAACTGTCTACCTTGGACCTCACCCCATTCTTAAGAGGTCCTTAAAGGGGGTGTGCATAAGCGCACCAGCGTGCCTACCGTCCCTGTCTTACTGTCCCCATTTATCTGTATTTACTTCCTTTGTTCATATTTATGTTCATAGTTATACTTGTTACCTTGTACATGTTTGAGAAACAAACAAACAAATAAATAATAAATAAATTATTGAATCAAAATCACTCAAATAGATTAACCTACAGAATTCCAGGACCCATGACTCCAATGGGAACGAAACATGGTGTCATTTCAGCAACACTTCTGACTTATACTTCCCAGAAACCCATAGGCTGTGTGGCCCAAGAAAAGATGGGACGGCCTCCCATCCTCAACCTCTTTCCCACCTCCCTTTGCCCCCTGTAGTCAATCATCTGGTGGTTAGACTCAACAAGCGAGGATTGTTTTGCTGCTTTGGAACTGAAATTTGAAATGTTTTAACAGTGGTAGGCCATGAGGGAAAGGAAGAGGGCAACCCAGCAAGATAATCTGCTGGCAAGGTACAGGTGGCTGCTGATAGCATTTGACAAAGGAGTCCTCCTCCTCCTCCTCCTCCTCCTCCTCCTCGTCCCTGAAGGGATGGAGCCAGTAGTGAAATTCAAATTTTTTTACTACCAGTTCTATGGCTTGATGGGCATGACAGGGGAAGGATACTGTAAAATATCCATTTGGACCCCACTCCAGGAGAAGGATATTGCAAAATCTCCATTCCCACCCCACTCTGGGACCAGCCAGAAGTGGTATTTGCCAGTTCTCCAAACTACTCAAAATTTCCACTACCGGTTCTCCAGAACTTGTCAGAACCTGCTGGATTTCACCCCTGGATGGAGCCCTTGGAGGCCCACCAGGTTGAGGAGCAGATACTGAAGTTAGGGATTTCAGTAGGCTTGAAATGGAGAAATATATACTACAAGTGTTATATTTAGGAGGATGTTATCCTGTTAGCAGGTCTTTATTAAAAAGAGTTCAGGAAAAATAAAGCATCACAAAGCATCACAAAGAGTTCAAGAAAAACAAAAAGGAACAAGGAAACATCATATTTGGGAAAGTCCTAGTTTGCTTAAATTTCTCTAGCCTTCAAATGTAGTGACAATGTTACATATTTAAGATATAATCTAAATATTGATTTTAGAAATAAATACCACAATGTAAAATTGGGACTGGAAGAAAAAAAACAATAAAACTAACATTTAAATATGGATGCGTAGATAGAAAGGAAAAAATCATCAGAGAAGAATCTTATGCTTGGTAAAATCAAAAGGCAATTGCAAAAGATTCTAACAGAAGACAAGGTGGCTTGATGGCGTCAATGTTGGCCTAAGCATAACATTAAAGGCCTAGAAGTAAACACACAATTCTGCTGAAATCATGTCCATCAGTTCACGAAGAGTCAGACATGAACAATATCAACAACAAGATCCACACCCTGCATTGCTAACAGCCTTCTGTTCAAGGATTTAGAAGTGCTGGCTAGAAACTAGCCACATTTTGAAATGGTGGAGTGTCAAGAACTGTGGGTTTCAGAGAAATTCAGATTTGAAGAAGTGCAATTCCAACATTTTTTGAACGTTAGGAAATTCCAATGTTGTGGCGACACATTAATTAACAGATTTTTTTTTAAAAAAAATGATTTATATGCCGCCCTTCTCTGGAGACTCAGGGCGGCTTACAATGTGTTAAGCAATAGCCTTCATACTGTTCTATATTTATACAAAGTGAGCTTATTGCCCCCATAATCTGGGTCCTCATTTTACCACCTTAGAAAGGATGGAAGGCTGAGTCAACCTTGAGCCTCGTGGGATTTGAACTTGCAGTAATTGCAGGCAGCAGATGTAAGTGGATGTTAATAACTGCCTTAGTCTGCTGAGCCACCAGAGCTCAGATTTTAGATAAAATCAGTGGTGAAATCTAAAATTTGTTATTCCTGTTTCTGTGGGCATGGCTTGGTGGTGGTGGTGGGAAATGTGACTGGGTGGGGTGGCCAATTTTTTTTAAACTTTTAAAACCATTTTTTCTACAACCTCTTCGGGGAAGAGGTTGTAAAAAAATGCTTTCAAAGGCTCTGATGATCCCAGCTGAGTTGCCTGATCGTTTTAAAAAACCCTCTGCCAATCAGACAACTCAGCTCAGATCGTCAAAGGCATTTAAAAGAAAAAAAGCCTCTGATGATCGCACGGCTCAGCTGGGCAAGGGGGGGGGGGGGGCAGGGATTTTTGCTACCAGTTCTCCGAACCACCCGCCTCCATCGCTACCGGATCAGGCGAGCCAGTCTGAACCAGGAGCATTTCACCCCTGGATGAAATGCATCTTAAAGTTAAATGTTTTGTAGGTTAGAAGGTAATTCCAGGGTCATCATTCTATGGAGTCAAAACTTTGGAGTCATTGAGTTTTTGTGAGCAGACAATGGTTGACTGGTTAATCACACATGGCATGTGTTGGTTGAATTTATGCTAATCTAATGGCAACTATTTTGTAACCCATGAGGGAAAAATACTCTTTTTGTAGGCTGCTGTAAACCTTAGAGAAATCCAGGGCCATTTGTTAGGGAACTGTCTTTGTTTAAATGAATCAATCAATTGAACTGCCGAAAGTGAAAGATGCACAGCTTAGATCGGGGGTGGCCATGCTGACTCAGGAATTCTGGGAGTTGAAGTCCACAGCTTGTAAACAGGCCGTAGTTGCCCACTCATGATTTAGATAATGCAGAAGTTGTTTCGCTCGACTTGACTCATTGTCTAGGCCCGTGATGGCGAATCTATGGCACGGGTGCCACAGGTGGCACGTGGAGCCATATCGGTGGGCACGCGAGCTCAGCTCTGGCATGCATGCGTGCGCCAGCCAGCTGATTTTCAGGCCTTCTGGGCCCACCAGAAGTCACGGAAACACATTGTTTCCGGCCTCCAGAGGGCCTCTGGGAGGGTGGGGAAGGCCGTTTTTGCTCTCCCCAGGCTCCTAGAAAGACTCTGGAGCCTGGTAAGAGCAAAAAACGGGCCTACTGGGCCCACCGTGCCATCATGTGCCAAAAACAGGGGGGAGCACGGGGGGCAGGGCGCATAAAATTATGAATGTGGGCACGCATGCATGTGACCCCACCATGCTCTCCCAGCTTTTGGCACACAATGGCAAAAAGGTTAGCCATCACTGGTCTAGGCTCATCTGTAAACATATAGTGAGAAACCATAAATCATCGTTTCACCGAATGTACTTTCCTAAGCCTGCTAGGTTTTCTTACAACTGATCCATGTACATTATGATTTTAGGTTATTCAGCATTCATACCTCAATTTTTCCTTCCTTACCAAGATATCCATATAGATAAAATACAAACTTAATTTAGAATGTGCTATAAAAATGTGCTATAATAATAAGCACATAATAAGAACTCTGAGTTTGTCTAGGCTCTAGTTTTGATAGGTTCCCTATTTAAAAACATTTTTTGCAGTTAAAACTGCCTTGTGTTCTCTCTGTATTCTTAAATATCCACTCTTCTAAAATGTTTCTAAAATGGTACATTTTTCCTAAAAATGGAAAGAGTGGTAGACTGTGAAAGGTGGAAGGAAGGAAGTTAAAGACTGCAATTGGTGATCCTCTTTCATTCAGATCACAAGATAATAAGCCATCATTTGGCTCTTAGTTAAGACTGCCAAAACAGTTCACTGTGTGCACTGTATGCAAGAAGTAAATTTTACTCTATTTAATGACACTCATTCACATCTACTGTAAGGATACAAAAGATTGCAGTGTAACCAGTTCCCAAATGCACACATTTACACATGTAAGTGTGGAATACTTCACCTTCTGCTCATCTTACAAAGATCCATGCCCAGTTAAATTACATGAATGTTCCAGTAGTCAGGCATTCATTGTTTGAAGAAATGTTGTATTCTATTGTTTGCCTGATGGTTGCATATTGCTGAGTTTCTAATAGTGATGTTAAATCTTAAGAAAAACATAAAGGAAGGTTATTGGATGTCTTGGGGGTGGGTGGGTGGAGCAGTGAGATAATTGTCTCCTCTACCCCATGAGTTTCTATTTTTCTTTCCTTCCTTCCTTCCTTCCTTCCTTCCTTCCTTCCTTCCTTCCTTCCTCCCTCCCTCCCTCCCTCCCTCCCTCCCAAGAATTATTAATCTCTGATCTTTCTAGAAGAAGAGATCTAAATATAAATGCATGGATCATTTCATATAAAAGGACTGCTCCTTTCAGTATTTTAGCTAATACATAGCCCAGTGGTCAGCTACCCACGGCTCTGGAGCCGCATGTGGCTCTTTCATCCTTCTATTGCAGCTCCCTGTTGCTGGTCAGCTCCACAATTGATAGGGCTTTCGGTTAGGACAGGTAGAAGAAAAATGTTGCCGCGCTACGAGGAGATTCTATGGTGGGGGAACCGGATTTCAGGTCAGCAGAGGAAAAAGGATGCCACGCTAGATGGAGACTACGATGGGGGGACTGGACTTCCGGCCGGCTCCATAATTGAACGGGGGCTTCCGGTTAGGATCTTTGTGGCTCTTTGAGTGTTTAAAGTTGCTGACCCCTGGCATAGCCAGTTCTAAAAATGACAAAGATACATTCTTGCCTTACTCCTATAAAACATTTAGTAGGTGGTAGATGAGAAGAAGTAAAGATATTGTGGTCAAAATTCTTGCCTAAACAAGGCATTGGCCATGATTATAGACCAAGTCCTCTAAGAAAACCATGTGTAAATAAAAGTTTCCAAAACAGCAGACTTCTCCCTCAAAGAATTCAGTGCCGAGACTGATCAGCAAAGAATATAACTAAATTGACTGCATGGGACTCTCTTGATTCAGCATGGACCATAGACAGGAGCACTGGTTTCATCTTCCAGCTTTGCTGCTCTTCCTCTTAAAGTGATGGGAACTAACATCCACCAATGAAGGCACTGGAGTAGAAATGGTATGAGGCTCTTTGCCCAGGTTCAGTTCTTCCCATTTCTAGGCTATTTCCTGTGCTTGCCTCCTTTACCCCGTTTGGTCATGACCTAAGCAAAATAGGTTTTGTTTTTGCTTTTATGTTAACAACAAGCGAGTCATGAAAAGAGCTTAGTCACATGCAGCACTTTTCCTCATGTTCTTTTCCTCCCTTTATTTCTTGTTTCTTTCATGTCATCTTGCAGAAGAAGGTTTGGACTGGTAATTTCAATGTTATGCTGTTTTGGCCAGTTTCACTATTTCACTCTTAGGCCATTTCAGGTCCTGCCAAGTTGTCTGAAGTTTTTCAGGGGATGCTGTTTGCAGAAGAGCAGCAACAGAACAGTATCATGCAAACCTGACTGAGGAGCTGTCCACAATTCAAGCTAGGCCAGTTCAGAAAAATAGACCCTGCAAGTGTGAATTAAATAGGAGCCAGCAGTATGCAGCAGCTGCCAAAAAAGCCAACACAGTTCTAGGCTGCATTAACAGAGGGATAGAATCAAGATCACGTGAAGTGTTAATACCACTTTATAAGGCCTTGGTAAGGCCACACTTGGACTATCACATCCAGTTTTGGTCGTCATGATGTAAAACAGATGTTGAGACTCTAGAAAGAGTGCAGAGAAGATGCAACATCTTTCAACAGAGCAGCAAAGATGGTTAGGGGATTGGAGACTAAAACATATAAACAACAATTGCTGGAACTGGCTATGTCTAGTCTGATGAAAAGAAGGACCAGGGGTGACACAATAGCAGTGTTCCAATATCTCAGAGGTTGCTGAGATAGTCAAGCTATTCTCCAAAGCACCTGAAGACAGAAAAAGAAGCAATGGATGGAACTAATTAAGGAGATAAGCAACCTAGAACTAAGGAGAAATTTCCTGACAGTTAGAACAAATAATCAGTGGAACAACCTATCTCAAGTTGTAAATGTTCCAACACTGGAAGTTTTTAAGAAGAAGAGATTGTAAAAATGCTAAAGGAATTCACGTATTGAATAGGGTACAATAGCAATCTTGAAAGTCTTCCAACACTACCCTCTGCCCCTTCTTATACAATGCAGAATCAGTTGGGGTGGGTGGGTTGTTTTTTTCCCCCAAGCTCCCAGGATGATGTTGTCACCCAGGTGCAGGAAACCAAAATCATGAATACTCATGCTCCCTCATTGTAATGTACTGTAAAGTTACAGTAAATGCATTGTCTAGGGGGGTGGCTCTTCCTTCTGTCACAAGGTTATTCTCATGTTCTCTCATGCTGCTATTTTCATTCTCTTCTAATAATTCTGCTAACCATTTATGCATTCCTTTCAGTGGTGAAATCTAAAATTTGTGACTACCGGTTCTGTGGGAGTGGCTTGGTGGTGGTGGTGGGTAATGTGACTGGGTGGGCATGGCCAATTTTTTTTTTTTACTTTTAAAACCATTTTTTCTACAACCACTTTGGCGAAGAGGTTGTAAAAAAAATGCTTTCAAAAGGCCCTGACGATCCCAGCTGAGTTGCCTGATGGCAGAGACTTTTTTTCTTTTAAATGCCTCTGCCGATCAGGCAACTCAGCTTGGATCGTCAGAGGCATTCAAAAGGAAAAAAGGGTTTTTTTCTTTTAAATGTCTCTGATGATCCAAGCTGAGTTGCCTGACCGGCAGAGGCATTTAAAAGAAAAAAAGGTTTTTTTTCTTTTAAAAGCCTTTGATGATCCCAGCTGAGCCACGCGATCATCAGAGGCTTTTTTTTTTAACTTTTAAAAGCATTTTTTTGGCTGAGGTTATAGAAAAAATGTTTTTAAAAGTAAAAAAAGCCTCTGATGATTGTGCGGCTCAGCTGGGTATTGGGGGGGGGGCAGGGATTTTTGCTCCGAACCACCCGCCTCCATTGCTACCGAATCGGGCGATGTGGTCTGAACCAGGAGCATTTCACCCCGATTCCTTTATCTCTGCATTATTCTGCAGGCACAGGGAGGAAAAAAAGTCAATTAGCACTCACTGATGATCCCATGACTTGATACTAGCATAATAAATAATAAAGCATTACAGATTTTACACACCTTGCAGTTATCATTAGGGAAACACTATTTTAACACCTTTAAAGATAACAAGAGAGCCAGTTTGGTGTAATGATTTAAAGCACTAGGTTAGAACCTGGGAATCCATGAATTTTAATCTTGCCATAGGCATGAAGCTACCTGGGTGATCTTGGGCCATTCCCTTCCTCTCAGAACTAGGAAGGAATCAAGGGCAAAGCATTTTTGGGCAGGAAAGGCTGCCTATCCCTGCATCAGAGGTATCAACAGACTGTGATTGTTGGAATAAAACACTGCCTCTTTTTTATGTGCAACATGTGTGTGATGCATGCAGCCCTGGATTTACTGGAATAACTTTCCCGCCTTCCTACTTTAAGTATGTTTCTTGAAATTGGCAAAACTTCAGGTCTCTGGGAGGTGATTCCAGTCAGCACCAATGCTAATAACATAATTATATAAGCAGACTGGCTCCAGGTTTTGGCAGAGAGTAAGAAACTTACAGTATTTATATATGATAATATAGATTTAATTGTCTTGTTTTCAACTTTTTTGGTGTTTTCTTATGTTCTCAGTTGCCTGAAGCGTTCTATAAATGAAAAAGGTGGCCTATATCTATAATCCAGAAAGAAAGAAAAAATGCTAATAAAAAGATTTGATGAGAGGTTGCACAGAGCACCCCCTCCATTTTATCTATGATAACAACCAATAGTACGTCTCATACAAATGAGATTCTCTGAGTTCAATGCAGCGTACATACTTCTCAACTCAGCGCAACAAGTAGGGACAAAACACATGCCATTTAGGTGTGCACCGCCCGTAGGTTTCCCGTATTTTTATTTCAAAGAATACTATGACTCTCTTCTTGGAAATGTATCCTGCTATGTTGCTCACTTTGCAGAAAATATGTGAGCTGACATGTTTTTCATTTGGCATCCTTGAAAGAATTTCTTCAGTGATGCTTTCTAAGGAAATCAACAAGAGCTCCCTAAATAGTGTTTTCAAGTACCGTACTATTGTGGAAAATATCTGCAATCTCTTGATATTCTCAATCAGTTCTTCCTTCACAATGAAAGGAGAATTATGAGCAGAAATCAGCTGCGATTTTAGTATTCCTCGGGAATGGCCTGACCTCTGCTTAACCCCGAGGATAATTATTGTAAAACAATAGCAGTGAAACTTCCACAAACTAGAACTAGCAGGGAAAGCCACGTGCTCCTGGCATCCATCACAGGGGTTATTTGGATAATGAGGAGAGATGGCTACTGACATATTTCAGCGGAGGTAGTCTTCTAGCTGGGAGCATTTTTCAAAATGCCAAATGCTATCAGAGTTAAAAGGCAAACATTGTGCTCTCTATAGCTTTGTCCAGAGGTCTCGGGGAAAGTTTGATAACATGAAATACTGCCACATCAGTTGTTTTCATGCACTGGAAAAAAAGCTCTTGCCCTTTCTGTCATGGACTGTCCAAGACTGTCAGAAAGTTTAGTCCTACTTAATGAACTACATTACTGTGGTCAGTCAGAAAGCCCCATTCCTTGAGGAAGTAGATAATCTGATCGTCAATGCACATCTCTTATAGTTAGCTCAGAAATATGTACCCTTTGGAACATAACTATTTGGATGCTTTCCCAACTAGTAAATAAACGAGAAGTACTCCGTGTGGCATAGTGGATAAGGTCAAGAGTAACTTCAGTTCAAGTTTCCATTCAGCCACAAAGCTCACCGAATGACATTGGATCAATCAGTCCCTTTTCCATTGCACAGTCTATTTCACAAGGAATTGTTAAAAGCCGTTATAATCAGCTTAATATAAGTTAAAGAAACAGAGGAGGAGGAGGAGGAGAGAGGAGAGATCACATTAGCCACTTCTTTTCTTCATTTAGAGTAGGGGTCTACAACCTTGGCAACTTTAAGTCTTGTGGACTTCAAATCCTCAGAGTTCCTCAGCCAGCTTTGCTTTGCTGGCTGAGGAAATCTGGGAGTTGAAGTCCACAAGTCTTAAATTTGCCCAAGGTTGGAGACCCCTGATTTAGAGCAATGTTTCCCAACCTTGGCAACTGAAAGATGTGTGGGGTTCAACTCCTAGAATTTCCCAGCCAGACCCACATCTTTCAATTGTCTAAGTTAGGAAACTCTGCTCTAGAGAAATGTAGATATAATTTTCAAGCGTGTATTTAGGAACAAGTAAGGGACAATTAAAATACAATTCACCTCCTGGGAAAGGAAAAGGAGAACGAGACTCAAAATAATGTTTTGGCATAATGGGGGGTGGGGGGGATGGGGAGAGAACCTTGGTAGTCTTTCAAGATTGTTGGGAGGAACAGTGATAATAAAATAGCATTCATGGAATCCTTGTGGTGTCTGTTTCCTGAATTGGTCTACATTAAAGGGCTGACACCCTCACACCATACTTTCAAGGAAATTATCTTACTCTTTGGAAAACAGCCAATAATAACATACACCCCAAAGTGGTATTCAGCAGATTCTGACCAGTTCTGGAGAACTGGTAAATACAATGAAATACTGGCCCTGCCCCCATCTATTCTCTGCCTCCAGAGTCCCAGCTGATCGGGAGGAAATAGGGATTTTGCAGTAACCTTCCCCTGGAGTGGGGTGGGAATGGAGATTTTACAGTATCCTTCCTCTGCCATGCCCACCAAGCCACGCCCACCAAGCCATGCCATACCCACCAAGCCATGCCCACCAAGCCATGCCACACCCACCAAGCCATGCCCACAGAACCGGTAGTAAAAAAAATTGAATCCCACCATTGTATACACCCCTACTCAAAACTGCCCACAATTGAACTTGGAGAACATTATCCCACACACTTCAGGAAGATACTGTTATTCCATCAAGTTCTGAGATCCTTAGAAACCAATCAGGTGCTATTGTTTGTATTATGTTTATTGTTTTAGATGGATTTTTATGATTTTTTTTAAATGTATGCATTGTTTACTTTAAGGTGACCCATCCAGGGTAGAGAAGGATGTAAATCAATCAATAAAAACAAGAATATCCATCCAAATCCTTATACATGGAACAAATGGGCATTATCTATTGGCATTATGCATACTTTACTGAGTGCCTTGAAGTGTTCCAGTACTATTTCCCAGTCTGCACTGACACTATGTGCTGCGTCAGAGGTGGGTTTCAGCAGGTTCTGACCAGTTCTGGAGAACTGGTAGCGGAAATTTTGAGTAGTTCGGAGAACAGGCAAATACCACCTCTGGCTGGCCCCAGAGGGAGGTGTGAATGGAGATTTTGCAGTATCCTTCCCCCAGGAGTGGGGAGGGACTGGGGATTTTGCAGTATCCTTCCCCAGGAGTGGGGAGGGAATGGATATTTTATAGTATCCTTCCCCTGCTACAGCCACCAAGCCATGCCACCCCCACCAAGACGCACCCACAGAACCGGTAGTAAAATTTTTTGAAACCCACTACTGATTGGCATGACTCCCCTTTTAAAACTGACCATTAAGTTTGTGACCATGACTCTGTCCAAATGAGAGTCATCCTGCAGCTTGAACTGGAAAGCACAGGAGAAAGCAGGCACCAATTTCCCAGCAATAAAAAAATTGTAGCAGTAAAGAAAAGCAGCAGAGAAAAGGTTACCCTTTCAAAACAGATTGATGCTGCGGAAGATGGATGCAGTACTGCTTGGACTATCGAAAAGCAAAATAGAGCACAGAAAAGAAATGAATGGGGCAGGAGCTAAACATACACAAAGAGGTAAGAGGCCAATGTGGGAGACTTTATGACTCATTAGGAAAAGTAGCATGCACTATACTATCAGCAGTTGTCATTACCACTGTTAACTAACCTTTTCCTAGGCTATCATTTCAATCATAGCAAGGTTTATTTACTCATGGTTCATAAGTTGGGAAAACTCCTTGAGCATACAAGAGGAAGCAATATTTGTAAGAAATCAAGCGTACGTTCCTAAAGGTCATTAAAGAATAAACTAAGGATAATACTCTCTATTGACACGCAATGAATTCAGTAAAACACTGCACTTTCTATTTTACAATACAAACTTAAGATGGAGATGCACGCACACATATCCCCAACCAAAATATACAAATCCAGAATATAACCACAATGAGCAGTTGCACACATACACAGAGACAGACAGACAACTATGTTAGAAAGAAATCAGAGTTGCTGAACTTCAGCCCCCAAACCAAGAATAAGTTCAGAGCAATTATATACAAGGGAAAAAGAACATTTGTCATAAAAGCCAGGCATGCAACATGGCAAAAGCAACATACCTCTGCCCACAAACAGAATGTCAGTGGCTCCTGATAGGGCAGCAATGAAAGAATAAAGAGCAGGTTTGTGCTTTTGCTGAGATGATGCTCAGCAAAAAGTGAGATTGCTTTCACTCAAGGTTCTTGTAAGGGGAATGGCGGATCTCTCTTAGAGGAAGAGAGGAAATGGACATGCTATAAAAGAACTAATAAAAAAAAGTTTCATGGAGTGGAGACATCCTATTCCAGGTCTCCTCAATCTCCAGAATAACAGAGTGGGAAAGGACTCTTATTTATTTTATTATTTATTTATTTTATTAGCCATATTTCTATGCCGCCCACTCTCCAAGGACTCTGGGTGGCTTACACCAAAGACAGTATACTAAATAGCATATTGCCCCCGACAATCTGGGTCCTCATTTTACCCACCTCGGAAGGCTGGAAGGCTGAGTCAACCTTGAGCCGGTGAGATTTGATCCTCTGATCTGCTGAACTAGCAGTCAGCTGAAGTAGCTGCAGTACTGCACTCTAACCACTGCGCCACCTCGGCTCTTATTACTTTTACAAATAACAAAATAACAAAATAACAGAACAACAGAATAAAAGAATATTAGAGTTGGAAGGGACCTTGGAGGTCTTCTAGTCCAACCCCCTGCTCAAGCAGGAAACTATCATATTTCAGACAAATGACTGTCTGATCTCTTCTTAAAAACCTCCAGTGTTGGAGCATTCCCAACTTCTGGAGGCAAGTTGTTCCACTGATTAATTGTTCTGTAAGAAAAGTTCTCTTTAGTTTTAGGTTGGTTCTCTCCTTGATTAGTTTCATCCATTGCTTCTTGTCCTGCCTTCAGGTGCTTTGGAGAATAGGCTGACCCCCTCATCTTTGTGGCAGCCCCTTAGTATTGGCAGACTGCTATCATGCCCCCCCCCCCTAGTTCTGCATGTCATCAAAGTAGACATACCCAATTCCTGCAACTTTTCTTCATATGTTTTAGCCTCCAGATGTAGTGGGCCCCGTATTGAAGATTGAGATATCTAGGGAGAATCAGTTTGGAAAATTATAGTCCATGTACTACAGTGTATAGATGTTGCTTTGTGGTCTCTCAAAATGTTAAAGTCAAAATACTTCACACTGAAAAGTTGGTGTGCAAGTGCACCCATTATTTCTTTTAAAACCCTTTGTTGGAAAGACTGTAAAAAATGTTTTTTGCGTGTACTTTTAAGCATTTCGAAAACGTATTTCCAAATCAATGAAGGAAAATTCTAAGAGATACATTTGAAAGCAGGCACAAAAGTCACAAAGAAAGATATGCTTGAAAGCAGTCACAAAAAGTTGCTTTTTATTATGTTGCCATCTTTCCAGGATTTGTTATTAAAGCATGTTAGAACGTCTCCTGAGAGTGCAATTGTTGCAGAATGAATTATTTATGAAAATTTAAATCCTTAAAAACAGTGGTGGGATTCAATTTTTTTAACAACCAGTTCTATGGGGCGTGGCTTAGTTGGGGGTGTGGCTTTAAACACTCAACCTTAAATACATGTAAACTCCCCACCACTATTTATTGGCAATAAATAGTGGTGGGGAGGGGCGGGCAAGGGGTAGGGCAAGCCAGCAATTTAACAAACGGTTCGGCCGAACCGCCTAGAACCGGCAGAATCCCACCACTGCTTAAGATACATATTCACATGTAACTAAGGTATACAACTGAAAAGACTGGCATTTGCTTCGACAATACTTATAAACAGATTTTGTTTGAGACCAGTATGGGGATTTGTTTCTCTTAATGAAGATACATGTATGTTAAATTAGGTTTTGTTCAACATTGAAGGCAAATGAGAGATCAGAAAAGATGGCACCCATATATATATATATGTATACAGAAGTGACAGACTAGAAATAAGAGAACAATTATACATGAATCAGTCATAAATCTCATTGGTGCTTATCCCTAAAAATATGGGACTAAATCCAGGGGTGGGCTTCAAAATTTTTAGCAAGGGGTTCTCTGCCCGGTTGCTGTGTTGGTGTGGCCATGGTGGGCGTGGCCTAGTCAGCCTCCTGCACCACCGGGGAGAGTGCGTTTTTGCCTCCCTGTCTCCGGAGGCTTTCCTTGAGCCTCTGTGAGGGCTAAAATGGCCTCCCCAGGCTCCAGAGGCCCTCTGGAGGCTGGAAATGGGCCCATTTCCAGTCTTTCTGAACTTCTGGTAGGTCCATTTTTCACCCTCCTCGCACCTCCATGCACGCCCTGCACTTACCTGCATCCAAAACGGGCCACGTGGGGACTTCTGGGAGGGGAGGGGCAGGGTGGGCACTGCACAGAATCTTAGCTAGAGGTTCTCCCAAACCCCTGCAAAGCCCCAGCAGCCCACCCCTGTCTAAATCTGTACTTTCAGTCCTCATTAATAGTTGCAGCAGGAAAAAATATCTATCAAACTCAGATATCATAATATGATCGCCTTCTAATCCTCAGTTAGAAAAACTGCATCTCTGTCCTAAATACTTAATCAAAACTCTTAATAGTATAAATACAGTATTTGCCTAAGCCGTTTCTCAATAATAAGAAAAATTCAGAAGAATGTAGAATGGTTAACATAGTTGAAGTTACAAGGACATATTCTGTAATAGAATACCAAATCTCAGATAGAACTCAACAGTTGATTCAATGATGGGCTAAGAAAGCAATTTTATCCTGTACTGTATAAGAGATCAGGGTCCTCCTCTAAGAGTGGAGGAATAATAGTTTTGGAGTTTTGGCCTGTCCCACCATGAGCATTCTAAAGCAGGATCCAGCGACTGCTGACATTAAAGTGATATGGATAAAGATCACATGGAAAAGCCAGCTTGCCTGCCAGGAAAAGGGATGCAGTAAGTGGGGGACATGGTGGCTCAGTGGCTAAGACACTGAGTTTGTCGATCGAAAGTTCAGCAGTTCAGGGGTTCGAATCCCTAGTGCTGCATAGCGGGGTGAGCTCCCATTACTTGTCCCAGCTTCTGACAACCTAGCAGGTCGAAAGCACGTAAAAAAATACAAGTAGAAAAATAGGGACCACCTTTGGTGGGAAGGTAACAGCACTCAGTGTGCCTTTAGTGTTTAGTTATGCCGGCCACATGACCATGGAGACGTCTTCGGACAGCGCTAACTCTTCGGCTTTGAAACAGAGATGAGCAACTCCTCCTAGAGTCGGGAACGACTAGCACATATGTGCGAGGGGAACCTTTACCTTTATGTGGCTTTATCCAACTTAGTATCTCAACTTATGTGTGTCCAGTGAGAAGGTGACATCTTCTTTAATGCAATTCATAAAATGACTTTAGAGGCCCTGATGTCATTTTCACTGTCACTAAGATCAGTTAGAGCTAAAAGCAGGATAGAGAACCTTTTCAGTATCAGCTTTAATCAATGGAAGTCTTTACCAATGGATAAGTCGAAGTTTCAAAACCTGGCTTTTGGTTATGGTGATTTTAGGTTACTAATTTCTTAAAGCAAACACCTTAATATATTGATCTCTTGGATTGGTTATTTTATGCTGAGCTGCACATACCTTTAATTTCTGATGTTTGCTTATCAGCAGTAAAATCTGTGTTTGTTTGATTTAATAGGTGAAATTATATCATTCTCCCATAGGGCAACTCGCTCTTATATTTCTTGGTGACCTCAATCTACCTCTTATTAATTGGACCCTAAATAAATGTACAACTGAAGCCATACATACAACCCTGTACAATATGCCACCAGACTTGAAATTTTGGACTTAGACAACTTAGAACTATGCCGCCTTTGGTCTGACCTAAGCGTAGTACATAAAATCATCTGCTACAATGTCCTACCTGTCAATGAATACTTCAGCTTCAACCACAACAATACAAGACCACACAATAGATACAAACTTAAGGTAAACCGTTTAAGGTAAACCGCTCCAAACTCGTTTGCAGAAAATACAACTTCAGCAACAGAGTGGTCAATGCCTGGAATGCACTACCTGACTCTGTGGTTTCTTCCCCAAACCCCCAAAACTTTAACCTTAGACTGTCTACTGTTGACCTCACCCCATTCCTAGGAGGTCTGTAAGGGGCGTGGATAAGGGCACCAACGTGCCTACCATCCCTTTCCTACTGTCCTCATTTATTCGTATCCATTTCATGTATTCATAATCATGTTTATACTTATATCTGTTATCTAATACATGCTTGAAATAAATTAAATAAATAAATAAATAAATAAATACATACATAAATAAATAAAAATAAATAAAAATAAACTGAAGTATCTTTGAAATGAATGCAAATAAATAGAATGAATTTATAAGAGCTTCTCGTTGAGCTAAAGAGCTATTGTTGACTACAAATAAGGATCTCCAGCTCAGGGGTGAAATCCAAAACTTTTTCCTACCAGTTCTGTGGGTGTGGCTTGGTGGGCATGGCAAGGGAAGGATACTGCAAAATCTCCATTCCCTCCTTACTCCTGGGGCCGGCCAGAGGTGGTATTTGCCGGTTCTCCAAACTACTCAAAATTTCCGCTACCAGTTCTCCAGAACCTGTCAGAACCTGTTGGATTTCACCCCTGCTCCAGCTTCATTTTAAACTGAACAGTTGTCAGACATAGCTACAGCATGGTATCCTTGGAGTGATCATCGGTTCCCCTGAATTCTCGAGGTGTGTGAACATCAACACAATGGCCCTTTAGATACAAAGAAGTGAGTCTGAGAACTGGTGCCACCGATAGCTAAGGAAAGCAGATTGCACCAATCTCTTGTCGTTTTTGGCAAATCCTAAATTGAACCCCCTCCTTTTGAAAGCTCACGTGGGGCCAACAGTCAAGTGTTAGAGCAAGCTGCAATGGCGTTGGCAGAAAATACTCTGTTTATTCAATCTGTAGTCAATTAAGAAAATCCTTTGAAGTTCTTGGCATGTATTCATAGGGGTAAATAGTAAAAGGTTCTTATCACTCCCTTTAGAAGAATTCAGACTCCCAAGAGAACACCGAGGCTGACTTAAACAGTTGCTCACTATCTGTTGGGGACTCGTGGCTTATTTCGTGTCAGCTTTTCAAAGCAAGATCATGCTTCTCTGGCTCCAGCCATTATTCAGACAAGTCAGACTTGGGGAGGACTGGCCAGATTTCACATGGTTGTTTAAAAGTCTGCAAAAATATATATATCTTGCTTTGCTGTTATTTGATAGGAATGATGATGAGTGTTGTTTATGGTTATATTTACCTTTTTTTTTTTTAAAAAAAAAAGCAAGGTTGTAATCAGAGAGATATCAGTGGGAGAAGAGATTTACTGGAATGGTGTTGGTTTCTATATTAATTATTATTATTCTTCAGAAGGTAAAATATCATCTATTCATTCATGTTCAGTTCTACAGTTTGTCCCAATGTAGCACGGTGGCTAAATATATCCATTAATATTACTCTGACCCAGTGGTGAAATCCAATTTTTTTTACTACTGGTTCTGTGGGCATAGCTTGGTAGGTGTGGTGTGGCTTGGTGGGTGTGGCTTGGTGGGCATGGCAAGGGAGGGATATTGCAAAATCTCCATTCCCACCCTACTCCAGGGGAAGGATACTGCAAAATCCCCATTCCCTCCCCACTCTTGGGGGAAGGATATTGCAAAATCTCCCTTCCCACCCCACTCTGGGGCCAGTCAGAGGTGGTATTTGCCAGTTCTCCAAACTACTCAAAATTTCCACTCCCGGTTCTCCAAACTGCTCAAAATTTTTGCGACTGGTTCTCCAGAACCTGTCAGAACCTGCTGGATTTCACTCCTGCTCTGACCTTAGAAGGCCAAGGAACAGATGCTTGATCACCATAAATGCTAGTAATAGAATCTGATTTTTAAAAGGAAAATAAACTATTTGAGAAGACGAGTCAAATGGTAAGACAGTATTACAAAGAAGTATGCAGTCGTTATTCCTTCTGTGAAATCATCAAAATGCTGAAGTCTTTCTGACTTTCGCAATTCATATTTATTTATAAATCATTTATAGAAGAGTGGTCTTCTTTCTTCTGAGATAGGTTATCCCACCTAGATTATTGTTGTTTGCCTGTTTTCATCTTGAGCTTTGCTGGGAGAATTGAGAATCATCCCTGCTTCTTAGCTATCATTAAGCTACTGTCATCCTGCCTTTTGTTAATTTGGATCACAGCAGTATGCTGACTTCCAAACAAGATGGCTGGGCAGAGATCAGCATCTCAACACCGCTTGAAATTAACACCTTGACGTTTCCTTGTGAAATGGCTTCATTTCCAAAATGTCACTTCCAGTATGTCAAGTCTTAGCATCTGACATTTGCCTCCTGTCTCATCTTTGGAAATGTCCAAATGCTCGGAGCCTAGCAGAGGGTCAACAGTCTAAATACTTTCTAAATGGAGCAAACCCATGTTATTCCACGTTATTGAAAATACAGAGCTAGAGGCAGCAAAACTCATTCTCTCCAATTCCAATTAGATCACTTAAAGAACTTGAATGCCTTGTTTACTGCATGTCCTTCATCCCAAATGTATCTCCTAAACATAGACCTCTCATATCTTGTCCCCCTTTTTATGTCCTATTGCTTCTTTGTATTTAAGAAATAGGTGTAAAAAGTTAATAATAACAACATTCTGTCAGGGTAAATGTCTAACATCATTATAATCACCGGCCCAGAGTCAAGTAAGGTTAACCAACCACACATCCCATCATCCCTTTAACCACTCCTTACCTTCTGGCTCCTCCCCCTGTGTATAAAAGGCTCTCTCCATGTGTAGACCAGAAGTTCCAGATGTGTACCTGTAAGAGAAGGACAAGAGGTCAGTTGCTGTTATACTGAATGGGCCTAACCTTAGCCTAGGCCCATAATAAAAGGATTCTTGAAAAGACTACTTTGTATCTTGAGTTATTGGGTTAGATCCATTCCTTCACACATTCCGTATTCAAAAACTTTTGCCTGCATCGGATGGAGACTGCCTGAAGATGGTATCCGGAGGAGTGTGAAGAGTTGATTGGACAATGTGATGAATTTGTGGGTGTGGGGCAGGGCTGTGAACTCTTAGCTGGGTGGGGAAAACCTGGAAGCTTCAGATTTGGGTTTTCCCAGATGTGCCAACATGACATCTCTAATAAATTGGAACTTTGAGGAACCTCAGGCCTCAGAGCTTTATTTTGTTGGGGGTGTTCCTTGGAACCCTGACATTAGAAAGAAGGTCCTTTGGGTACATCTGTAAACCATCTTCACCATCCTCTGCATTTTCAAGTGATACAAACCCTCTAAGTCGCACATTTTCAAGTGACATGTTTTATCTACAGCAACTGGCAAACAAAAGAGCTATTCATTAGATTGATTAAAGATGATGTTTGCCGAGCAGGTCAATGCACTATAGTAGTATTTTCTGAAAGTTAATGTGGGTACATGAATGAAGAAAGTTCCTGTAAGAGATTACTGCGTAGGAAAGTTATTGAGGTATGCAAATGTTTGTTATTGTCAGATTATGCTTTTGTTTCGTTTGGCTTCCCTCCATTTGGTCAGGATCTTCAACGTAGGTTTAGATTCATTTATTTGTTTGCTAACTTGCTATGTGTCTTTATTTTCTCCCTTTCTCCCTTTCCAAAAAATCAGTGAGAATAAGGATATTAGGACCGTGTGACGCTCTTCTCCCCAATCCACTATATTATTTGTTTGTTCAACACTCTTTTGGCTCCCTTTATGATTTCTTAAATGTTTTCCTTCAGAATGAGCTGCCAAATTCACATTTAAGTTTCAATTTAAACAAAATCTATTTAAAATCTTGGTATGCCAATCCAAGAATCTTCGTAGCCTTGGATGTATAACCAAATGGGGGACTTCTGATTCTGCATGTGAAAGAACCTCTTGGCTTTTGAATGCTCCAAACTAAGGACAGCCTAGTGGTTAGTGGATAGTCTGTCATGCTGGCTGGGAGGAAATTGGGCAGATCTGACAGCAGATATAACCCTGTCTTCCTGGCCTTCCTAATCATGTTCCACCATCTTCTCAATATGATATCCTCTCAAATAATGGTAGGGTTGGCTCTTTTAACAGAATAACAGAGGTCGGAAGGAAGTATGCTAGTCCACCCCTGCTCAAGCAGGAAACCCGATACCATTTCAGACCAATGCTTGTCTAATCTCTTTTTTAAAAACTTCCAGCATTGGAGGACCCACAACTTCTGAAGGCAAGTCATTCCACTGGTTAATTGTTTTCACCATTAGTGAAATTCTCCTTAGGTTGCTTAGTTCAGTTTCCATCAGTTGCTTCTTGTTCTGCCTTCAGGTGCTTTGGAGAATAGGTTGACCCCCCCTTCTTTGTGGGAGCCCCTTAGAAATTGGAAAACTGCTATCATGTCACCTCTAGTCCAGGGGTGGGATCCTACTGGTTGAACAACCGGTTCGCAGAGTGCTTGGGCCAGACGTGTGCTGCGCATGTGTGCATAGTTTCCATAAAATTAAACTTCCGTGTTGCAAACAAGGAAAGGAGCAAGGAAAACAGCTGAGGAGGACCAATTCAATCTGCCTCCCCTGATGAACTAGGCTTCAGAAGCGGAAATAAAAATCAGTATAACCCGGGGGCGGGCGGGTGGGCCCACTTTCACAGCAACAGAGAACCGGTTCGCTCTCGGCAGGAAATTGGAACTACCGATTCAGAAGAACCAGTCCGAACCCATAGAATCCCACCAATGCTCTAGTCCTTCTTTTCATTAAACTAGATATAGCCAACTGCAACCATTCTTGATATGTTTTAGGCTCCAGTCCCCTAATCATCTTTGTTTTTCTTCTCCATCCTCTTTCTGGAGTCTCAACATCTTTTTTTATATCATGGCAACCAAAACTGGATGCAAAAGAAAAGAAGGAAAAAAATAGGAAAGGAAAGAAAGCAAAAAAAATATAATAAATAAAAATAAAAGAAATATATAAAGAAATGACTTGCCCCTTCATAACAACAAGTATAAACAATTTTAGTAACTTATCACCTTCTCTTAAAATATAACACATAATCTCTTCTTCCTATATCTCATCTCATATATATATAAACATATCCTTAAAGCTTGACATTCAAACCTGGTCAACAAAAGTCCATTAAAGGTTACCAGAGATAATAACAACAATATCTTAAGAAGGTAAGAAATATCTAAATATTGTGATATTATAAACTATATAAGTTTATTCCAATCTTTGAAAAATGAAAAATATGAACAATCTACTACTTACTGCAAGTTATTATGATCACCATCAAAACATGAGTTTCTGCCTTATACATATCTGCAGGCCAGATATGAGGGTGGCCTCAAAAATGCATAAGAATGGTGGTCTCATCCTTCATACCTCCAATATAAGAGCAATCCCACTCATCTGCACTGCCACTTTGACAGAACAAAGCTTAGAACTGAAGACATGATATTGGACGAATTGCATTCCTCCACATTTCAAATATGAAATGTGGAGGAACGCATGTGGGTCTATTCCAGGGATGAAATCCAGCAGGTTCTGACAGGTTCAGGAGAACCGGTAGCGGAAATTTTGAGTAGTTTGGAGAACCAGTGGCAGAAATTTTGAGTAGTTCGGGGAACCGGCAAATACCACCTATGGCTGGTCCCAGAGTGGGGTGGGAATGGGGATTTTGCACTATCCTTCCCCTGCCATTCCCACCAAGCCACACCCACCAAGCCACGCCCACAGAACTGGTAGTTTAAAAAATTGAATTTCACGACTGGTCTATTCCCCTACATACTTGGATACATTTTTTGATTCAGGTCTAGAAGAATTATATAAATATCTCCAATTATTTTCTCACTTGAATTATGTTCACCAATCATTGTAAGAATGCCAGAACAGAAAATAAGGAAACATTCCTCATTTCACCCTGCTACTTAAACATCAGTTTTATTACTGACAATTAAACCAATAGAAGTGTTTAAGAGTTCCTTGTCTTTCTTAGAATTATGATTTTAGAAAGAAAATGTAAGCCTTAAATTTCTTTGTAGCTGCACAAAGACAGGAATAATGGAGGAGGAAGAGGAGGAGGAGGGGGGGGAATTTATCACTGAAGGAACCGTTTTCAAATGCAACAAATCAGTGGTGGGTTTCAAAATTTTGTACTACCAATTCTGTGGGCGTGGCTTGGTGGGCGTGGCAGGGGAAGGATACTGTAAAATCTCCATTCCCACCCCAATCCAAGGGAAGGTTACTGCAAAATCCCCATTTCCTCCTGATCAGCGGGGAGTTGGGAGGCAGAGAATACGTGGGGGCGGGGCCAGTCAGAATTTTTACTACCAGTTCTCTGAACTACTCAAAATTTCTACTACCGGTTCTTCAGAACTGGTCAGAACCTGCTGAAACCCACCTCTGCAACAGATAGAGAGAGCAGTGATTATTGTATATTTCTTATTGGCAACTGAAAGTTTAAGCACAAAATAAAACAAAAATGGCTTGGTTCCAAAAAGTAAACAACAAAGACACAAAACTCACTTAAATTAGGTGTAGATAATTTGGATTATAGGATGTAGCCAGGCTATTTATATCATCTTTTTTCTTGTGCTATTCACACAGTTGGGAACAAGTCCTAAACATACATAAACTTTTAAAGGTTTGTTAGATTGCAGCTGAATCTAAACACCGTTGACATTTCCATATCTGAATACAGAAGCTGTCAATTTTATGACATTCAGAGCTTTTACGCAGAGTGATGTCCATAAATAGAACAAAATAGAGGAAAATTGTAACCAAGACTCAAAGCTATGGAATTAAACGAGCAAAATATAAAAATAAAACAATATAAAGGAAGTGCGTGTAACTATATTCCGAGAGTAGCGAAAGTTGTAGGAAAAAAGAACACGTTTGCCAAAGTTACTTATCAATAAAAAAAAATGCTCCAAAGCCTGCAAAGAATTTAGGTATACAGTAAAGTGGGAAAAAAAAGTTGTTTATTTTCTTTCCTTTTCTGCAGTTGGAAATACGAATGGTACAATCCTGTGTCAGTCTACTTTGAAGGCTTTGTAGCTATCAAGCATACTCACAAGAAAATACGGTATATGCGTGGTTGCAGCAGATATGATGTCTCACATATGTGAACAAAATGCCCCATATGCTGCTTAAAGTATGTGTTGGTGGAATGTGTTAATTTAGGGTAATGGTATGTTTGAATGACCTTGGAGAGACAAGGAAAAGAGTCACAGTCAGGGGAATGATCAGGTAAAAGGCAACTTAGCATAGCAGGAATGGGAGTGGAACAAGCAGTTCAGAAGGGACCTTCCCTAATTTCTTGAGTTGTAAAGGGAGGGAAAGACTTGCAATACTCTGTTAATGTAACTTTATAGTTGAGTGAAATTAGCTTGCTCTAATGCTTCCTGTCTGGTCTACCTCATAAGTCTGATATTTAGTAACTGATACATTCCTAATAACGTATTGGTGAAACATCTGTACAGGTAACCAATAGTGGATCACCCTTCCAAACAAATATTTTCAGAAAAGGACCCTCAATCCTAGTAGACATCAATGGCTACACTTGAGCAGTATGCTTAGGGCTTCAGTCCAAAATATGGAGAGGAATATGGCAATGGAGTGGAGTGGAGTGGAGTGGAGTGGAGTGGAGTGGCAGAGAAAAGTGGAGAGGAGAGGAGAGGAGAGGAGAGGAGAGGAGAGGAGAGGAGAGG